>WAAG01083993.1:10573-42912 GCA_013390105.1 Tichodroma muraria | reverse complement strand
ATACAAATGTTTTCCGGGCGGCTGTTATCATGAAAAGTTTGTTTTGTCTTGTTTTGTTTCAGTTTTTAGTTCCATAGCGAGTAAAAGATGCTCCAATCTCTAGAAGAATTGAAGAAAGACTATTCTAGAATTGAAAAAACTGACTGAAAGTTTCTAAATGTAATTTCTGTATGTTGTTAATGAGAGTGAGAGAAATTTTGGTAATAGAGGAAGAATGTTTGAAAGGTTTCATTCTAATTCTAAGAGTTTGTTGGTTGTTTTTTTTCTTCTCCTTCTTTCCTTTTTGTATTAGTTAATAAAAGTCTGTCCTTTTCAAGTTTAAACCTGCTTTGCTCTTGATTACAAAATTTCTTTTCTTTTGGCAACCCAAATTGATAGTTTTTTCTGTCTGGTTCACAATGAAACCACGACAATGTTAAAATGTTCCTTCACCAGTGGCAAATTTTGTATCCTGAGTACATCACACTTATAATCTCTTTCTTGTCTAAAGAACTATTTGAAAATCCCATTATGTAGTTCTGCAAGTGGAAAGCATGTCTGCGATCCCAGGGTGATTAATAAGCCACTGCATCACCCCACTCCTCTAACACTGTTGATCCCAACCAATTTGTACTCTTACTTCAAAGCTGTAAGAACATCAGCTTTCCTTCCTTCAGTTCCCAGGGAAAGCTATGCAGATTCATGGTGAAAGGGTTTCTGTCGTAAGGGCTTTCTTTGGTTTTGATCTGCATATCCATGGTCTGAGGGTTAAATGTACACAAAATCAACTGTTTTGAGGTCAAAAGAGAGAATTTCTTCTGGTTCTGACCTGGAGCTATAAATTGATCCAGTTTTGCTCAGCTCTGGTTTGTTGGAGGTGCATGTCCCTTGAAAATGCCCACAAACTTTGAGGAACTTGATATAAATCATGAATTTATAGTTCAGCTGCAGTGACTGTTCGTGATGAATAGTTCTTACTGCTGTATTTCTAAGTTAGTCTACCCACAGCAGGAAACAACTGAAACAGGATTGTTTAGGGGGTGCTTCACCTTCTCTCTTCTTAGAAAGTGAATTCACTTTATGTAAGGAGAATGACATGAACTTGCAGACAAAGATGGCCTTGGAAGTGGGTGACAGATTGGATTGGAGCAGCCTAATAGAACAAGCAACATCTAAAAGACAGGTGGTGTTTTACTTAGTTGAGATTTAGCACCAGATCTTGAATCCCTTAGCATTCAGGCTGAAGTGACTTTTAACAGTGTCTCTCTTGTTCTTTGTTGCGGTACAGCAAACTTATCAACTGTTGTACATAAAGAGAGAGAATGCATGTCCTTATCTGCAGGTGTAGCTTCTTGAGACAACATCCAGTCCTGTGCAAAGGAGTCTAGAAGAGTGCTTTAGGCCTCCAAGTTCAATTTTCTGTCCTGAACAATCTGTGAGGCTTTGGCTGCATAATTTTTTCCCTTTCATATATCCCAGTTTGCATTTGTCATCTGAGCAGAACAGACTGGGAATTATAACATGATAGACTTCCATGTGTTACAGTAGAGTTTTATAAGTCATTAGAATGGGTCATCTCTTAATAGATCTTTTTTTGGTGTGCCATTTATGGTTGGGTAATCTGGAAAGGTGTCTTAGCTGAGAAGACAATGGTAGTTAGTCCTTGTGAGCACAGTCATGTGTATTTAGGTCTTTCTAAACAGGGCTTGGATGTATATCTCCTGAGAGTTCTGCTAATGTCATACTTAGCAATCACATCAAAACTACATAGTTGGGATTTTCCTCCCCCCACAAAACTGTCTTGTTTCATCTTGGACATTTCATTTCACTCAGATGTAAAATGACATGTACATCTGGGCTAAGCAGGCTATGAACAACAAAATAACTCTTCAAGAAGCAAAACTCACACCCTCTGCACAAACTCTCATGGTCCAAGAAACTTTGGCTGTACATGCTGCTGGAGGAAAGTTCACTCTGTATTGGTTTATACACTACAAATCCCACAGAATCTATTAAAAAAAGGTAGAGTCCAAGTCTGAGATGTTACAGTGCAAAAGAACCTCCAGAGAAATGAATATTTAAGCCCTCTACACAAACATTCCATGACACTGTAATGAAAGATGGCAATAGGCAGCAGCAGAGAACGCTGGGTGTGCCAGTAAAATGCATTGTAGTGGCTTTGGTGTGTGCCCCAAGGCCTCATAAGCAATCCAGTATTTTTCAGGAGTGACTGAGCAGAGGGCAACTTAGCACAGCACAGATTAGGGTGGAGGGGATGGGGGATTTCCTTGAGCTGTTTTTAATAAAGTTGCTGTCTGTGGAAGATCAGGCTCTCAGGTCAAATGCCAGTTAGCTATGGCAGCACGCAGATACTTATGTGCCAGATGTGGAGGGGCTTGGGTAATTGGTTCTGTCTGTGCCGGTATCCAGCTCCTAGCCAGAAGACATAACAACACCCAAGGAGGTAAAATAGTAAATGCAACCTCAAAGGCTTTTCTTCCACTTGGCACTGAACGGGGAGCCCAGCAAGGTAACAGCTTTGTGAATTGCCAAATCAGGGCAGCGAGTACAGTCATATCTGCTTGCAATTTCATTAATGTCAAACGAAGAGGAGAAGGACCCCCCGCCCAGCACTAATTGTGTTTGTGGCTGCTAACCCCGTGAGCAAGGGAGAGTGACAGAATACATGTGGGGCAAAACCAGACCGTAAAGCACTGGGATCACCAAGACTTTGGGAATTCAGCATTGTCATAAGTCACTCAGCCTTCCTGCTCCCTCACCTTTTGAAAGACAGATGGCCAGCCAGATGGCAGCTTCCTCGCACTTCCTGAAAGGTTAAAGGTTCTGCTGTTAGGGAACAGCTAGCTCATAGCTGCATTGAGAGGAACAGTGTGGTTTAAATTCAGCCTGACCAGAGCTGCTGGTTAGTCTGGTCCATCTGAGCAAAAAAGCCTCTGCAATAATGTCATTGCACCAAGAAGCCCTTGATTGCAGTGGCCAGGTTTGACTGATGTGAGTTGACTGGATGGCAAGAATAAATACCGGCGCAATGACATCTCTGTATGACACAGGTCCTGGGAGTTCCCTGTCTGTGCCAGACCCCATCTTTCTATTTACACTGGGATCATTTGTTTTTGTACTGATTTTTCTCAAAGGAAACCAATCTTTCTCCAGGCTCCTTGATTCTACATCCCACATCCATTCAGCCCAAATAAAGACACTTGACTGGGACACTGAAATGAGTATCTCTGTTGCCTCTGTCTCTTTTTTTATTCATGGTGGGACACAGGTATAAACAAAGTGAGTCCATATGTTAGTTGGCCCAAATGGCACTAGTGCAACTAAAACCGAATAAAGTGAGGAATAATATCTGACACTATCTGTAACCAAAGTGTCTTGCATTCCAGGATTTCACATCTCAGCCTCCCTGTACCATGAGCCACACTTCTCTGTGTATTACCTGTGCTCTCACTGATCCTGCCTCTGGATGCACAGTCCCACACGCTGATGCTCCAGCAGAGCCCTTCCAGGCAAAGCATGGTCACTAGAGCTCCTAGCAGTGGACCTGAGTGCAGGAGTTGGGCCCTAGGTTCCATGTTGTGCATAAGACATGCTGTGCACACCTATAGTGCCCTAGAAATAATAAACACTAGACATAGACTAGAGTGGAGATGGAAATCACTTGGATAATGATATGGTTGTCATAGATCCTCTATGGCCCAGGTTAACTTCTAGAGCTAGAGGCACTTCTACAGGGTGAGTGAAGTTTCCCAGAACGTGTGAAATGCTGACATAAATCCCCAAATGAACTGAACTGAGCCTTCGCAGCATAGCCACAGCCCTCCAGCCAGATTTCAATAGTATAAACAAGACTGAGTCACCTCCTCCCTCACTGGATTAGAGATGATAATAGTTCTGGAAGCACTTGATTGCATGCTATCAATCATTCATAATGCTAATTTTTCTGAGTTGGCATCAGAAAAAAAGCAGCTAAGGTTGGGAAGGAGCCTTGGTTGCTGTTCTGCCTGAGTCACACTGCTTGTGAACAATTCAGCAACAGCTTTATGCCTCAATCAATGCAGCTGTTAAGCTGAGGAAAAGCAGGACTTTGCTGAAAAACAGATGTTTTGCACATGAGCTGATATTTCAGTTAATGATCCAGATAGACAACAAAACAAAGCACAATATATGCGCACACAAACAGGCATCGTCAGTGCTTGAAATAGTGCTTAAGTGCAGATATAGGTACTGAGATATGCTGAGAGGAAAAATTCTCCCGTTTTGCAGTTATTCCATATACCTCTAAGACTTTTTGTAATGCCAGGATGGCCTTTTGGCATATTTTGGCTCTTTCAAGCACCATGTATGTTTCTATGTGTATACAGGAATACATGCTCACACTTGCATGTATGATGCATGGTGACGATGATAGCATTGGGGCTGATTTCCATGAAATAGTGTTGAAAGTTCCCAGAGTGACTGAGGCCAGTTCCTGAAGAGTTGTTTTTATCAGTGTTTTAGATGATTAACTAAGAGGAAGGTGATTTCCCACTATCTGGTTAGGTGATTAATAGAATTAGTATTTAGAAAATGGTTTCTAAAAAAAGCAAGAAATGACCACTTTTTTATGCATCAGCCTAATTAAGGATTGAGTTTTTAGGACTACAAAGAATCCATGTGGCAGTGATTTTGAATGCCTTGGTGTTTGAGTTTCTGGTTGGGAAAACTGCAGTGAGGCTGCTTTCTGGGGCATCACTTCTCAGCACTTTCTGAAAGTTGGCACCTCAGATATGTCTTAAATTTCGTGCTCCTCTAAATTCTCAGTCACTGTTAAAAAAAGCAGCTACAGTGTCTTGTTTGGGATCTTTGGCGTCCTTGGGATCGGTGACCACTTTGTCAGAGGTCAAAAATAAGAAACACAAATAAACAAAGAGCTTGCAGATATTTCCGTTTAATACACCAGAGTCTGTGCTGGTTCTGCACAGTGATATTGAGAAGGTGAAAACTGAAACTACTNTGCTTCTTTCCACTTTTTTTTTCTGGCATAATTTGCTATTATTTTATTATTGTAATTGGTCTTCGTCTAGTAATATCCAATCTCCCCTTTCTAAGGCGTTAAGAACAAGGAAGGGAACTTCTCAAATCACAACTGAACACGAGATCAGTAAGTGTGACCAAAAGTCAGCATTTCTGGTCTTTGGGAAAGGTTTCCGAGAAACACTTTTTTCAGTTTCTAATTTGTTCTTTACTGTTGTATAATGGAAATTCTGAAAACAAGTCTGAGAAATGAAACTCATCTGAGCTGCTTAGCAATGCAGAACTATTTAATTGTCAATCTGTTAAACCTTAGTTTTGTCTCAACTTCAGTGAAACTAGATCAAACATGAGATGCTTCAGATGAAATATTCAAGGAAGCAGTGTTTACTGATGAAACTTTGTTTAGTCGGAAATTTGTAAACCAGATTTAGTTATAGTCTTATATCTTTCACACACAGATTTTTTTCCTTATACACGTATTCACTGAGAGCTTGTGTTAAATAGATGTTATCAAGTATTTACTTAAAAAAAAACAATAAGTTTTAAACTGTTTGACCAAAGAGCCTTTTCCTTCTCTCTGATGCTGCCAAAAGAATTTATATAGGAGCTAAAATACATGTGGAAAGGGTCGTGCCTGGAATTTTGCTGTAATTGTAATTTTTTAATGCTGAAAACCAGCTGCCCATCAGTTTAAGGGGATCATTTGAGAGCCACTCCAAACTGACCAATAAAATGATTGAATCATTGAAACAGTAACTCACTGGAAAATTGTTTCTGCATGTAGCTCTTCCGCCCTATCTTTGGCACAGCCACCCCTGCAATTAAGGTGCAAACTGAACTCTGAACCTGATGAAGTAAGCTAAAATGGACCAGAACAACTCTGCCCCCAGCTCTGCAGAGCCCTAGTTCTTCAACTCTCCTTGTATCACCTTGATGCCCATGTCTGAAGCAGAATTTCATGCTCTTCTTAACATTTCTGCTTCAGCTCCTGATGTAAGGTTAGAAGTGAACATTACCCTAAATAAATAAATAAAAAGGTTATTTTTCACCATCCAGCCCTGCAAACTCTATGTAAATTCTTGATGAAGCTTCTGGGAATGTTGTGCATATGAAGAAGTCTAATCTCTTCTAATGTTTATCTTACTCTGTTGCAACATTTCCAAGCTCTTGCTATCAGTTCACCAGGTGGAGGGTAGCATCCCCCACGTGATCCCCCAGGTCAGCAGGACCTGAGGCCACCATTCCATTGATGATCACTAGAGCAATGCCCATGAAGAGAATCTTATTGTTCTAATTCAGGCAAGGCTTCAAGTACAGCTATGTTGACAGGCAGTGAAAGAAATCACATCTCATTAGAAAAAAACGAGACCTGCAAGCCCAGAACCTTAATCAGGTGATTAATTAGCAACAGAGTCCTTTTTATTACATGCCTAGAAGAGTACTAAATCTTGGGTGGGTAATGGGAAAGTCTGCAGTGTTTTATGTTCCTGGTGGTCACTTCTATATACTCCTGTGAAAATCCCCAAGATAGCTAGTTGAGAAACCTGAGATGGAAAACAATTAGGACTTCCAAGTGAGCTGCTGAGCCTCAGGCAGAAAACCATGAGAAGTCAAATGATAAATGACAAAGTATTCCATCTTGATAGGAAGACAAGCCAGGCATTTTTGAGAACATGTTTTTCAAAGAGCTAAGCCCTGACACAGCTGCATTGTTTAAGTGGTAGACCCAGCCCAGAAAACCAGAGTGGGACAGTTTACTGAGTGCTGGATTCCTTGGGGGTTTCCTGGAGCTTTTTGCCTGTGGTAATTGGTGCAGCAGATGGGCCACCAGGTCAATTCTCTTGAAGCCATATTAAAAAATGTTTGGATGATGTAATGGTTGCTAATATCATGGCAGTTATGTTCCTGAGATAGGGGTAACCAGATACCTGACTCTGGGGCTTGAACACTTGGACAGATTCACTTGAGAGATGGCTCTCTAGAGAATGGTGGTCTCTAGAGAATTCCAAGGTGTCGTGGTTGCTGAGTGTTTCCACTTGGCCCAGCGCTGCAGATCCCGTGCAGGACGCGGAGCAGCCGATACGGCGCTGCCCCAGCAGCACCAGGTCCCTGGGCTCACAGGGAAGCCTGGCACAGCGCTCTCGGCTGCCTGCCAGCAGCACAATGCTGGCTCGGGCTGCACTGGCTCTGCCAGCTCACAGGGGCTGGGACAGGATTTGCCCCCACAGATAAATGCTGCACCATTGTGAGGGGTGTGCCTGTGTGGGACACAGCACGTGCAGGCTCCTGAAATGAGGAGGGCGCTGGGGACAGGGGTGATTTGCACACTGGCAACTCTTGAAGTCAGACACTGCAAAACTCTAGGTACCTTGAATTGACATCATAGGGTCCTTATTAGTAGGTAGGCTTACTAGAGGAAGCTGTGAGCTTTCCAGAATAGAGGACTAAAAAGGTACAGAATAGTTAAAAATATCTGATTCTAGTATTTTACCTTGTAGCTCTGCAGTTAATCTACCACCAGCCAGCACTTTGTGATTCCACTAGATTTAATACTTTCTGTGATTTGGATTCAGTGAACACATAGGAGAAAAGTCTGTGTCTGGATTAACCCAAAAGCCAAGTCCAGCTTTGTCTGTTCTTGGTCACAGCCTGGACCTTGTAGTCCTCAAATACTTGTCTATGTTTTTGTATTTTCTAAAACTTCCTGTATGCAGCCAGCAAGTAACTATCAAACTGTGTTGATGCACTTCTGCACTCTGAAAAAAATAAAATACCAGGCACACTTCAGAAAACACAATTGCCAGAGATGTACTTATGATCCTAAAGTACAAGAATCCCCTATATGCACATCATCTCCCCAACAGACATGTCATACTAACTTACAACATCCTCCTTATGTAATTCCCTTCACATATTGTTACACAGACTAAATATGCTTAGCACAACACAGCAGCCTCCCGCATTCAGGTCTGTGCGTTCTTAGCTCATGAGTTTTACCATAAGTCCCATGAACATTCTGTGAACTTCCAGCTCCTGGATTCATGGGAACAATAAAAATTTCAACACAGTTTTTAGGTTTTATGGTTGCAGAAAAAAACCACACATAAATATGATCTAAAAAGTCCCCAAACCAGAAGGCAAATAAAAATAATCCCAAAAACATTATTGTTATGCTGATAAATGCAGTGATTTTTAAGCTGCCTTCTTCAGGGTTCTCTTGTATGGTTTGGGGAGGGTGTAGTTGGTCACACTTGTGAGAAACACATACTTCTGCATGTTCAGGTCTCATAGAACTCTTTCCTTCTAAACTTCATGCAGGTGCTTCATAGCAGTCATGGGCACTCATTGCCTTGAGATGTGCTGTAGTCTGGGGTGAAACTCAGTCCGTTTAGATTCAGCCTGCGCAAGACTCAGCTCCAGTCATTACAGAGATCAGGGAGAGAACTGGAGGCACTAAGGACAATGAGAAGTGAAGGCACTAGGGAGCTCTAAGGTAACTTCCAGTGTCTGCTTCTTTGGCTTAACAAAGTGCATGAGATGCCAGAGCAAACACGCTGTCTCCTCCCACATTTAGCTGCTGAAACAGTGTGTCCTGCCTTGGAGCAGCTGCTCACATGAGATGGTTTCCAGAGCTCATCCTTGCTGCATTGCACCCTGTCCCACTGCATGTGGGGCTTTCAGCTCTGAGCTCATAAGCAGAAATTGTGCTCAGAGGGGAGGTAGATGTGGCAGATCTTCCTCACTACAGCTGACCGCTCCGAGATGAGCTCCGGTGTGCTGGCAGCAGCGCAAGCATGGTGGCCCCGCTCCGCCCTGCAGCTTGTAGTGTGTGCAGGTACCTTGTGTGCCTTCCCAGAGCACAGCTCACCCCAGCCTCTGTGTCTGGCTGCTTTTGTGCCAAGGCAGCCCTTGGTTTAGAGTTAGGTTTGTTTCCCATGCTGGGCTGATGTCCCTTGGCATACCCAGGGGCAAGGAGTGGAGCCTAGGAGGCCCGCAGCATGGACACCTTTGGTGTCTTCACAGTTCCCACCAGACTGTGGTGTCAGGGGGTTGCCTAGAGCCCTGACTCCATTCGTCTCCCAGACATGCCTAGATGTGGACGAGGAGATGGTGTTTCTGAAATGAAGTCTCTGCTCTCCTGAGGTTACCTCCCTTTTGATTGCTGAGGGAGGAAATTCAGCCTATGTTACTTGCTTTATTCTAAATGGCTGTAGCCAGGTCAGTTGAATCCTTGTCTCTGCCAGCTTTGTCCATGACCGATTTCAAGGGGCAGTAGTCCCCTGGGCAGAGAGACATGTGTGAACAGCAGCCTCTGCATGATGTCCTTGCTTTGTGTGTCTATCTGGTAGATTGCTCTCCATCCTCTTATACTGGGCAGTGCAGCAGAGTGAGAGGGGAGCAGACACAGCACACAACTGGCCTGAGAAGTAATTCAAATTTTTGTGACTGTGTGACCCTCTCCTGCTCTCACTCATGCCTGTGGCAGCTGGAGAGTTTGGCTGTGGTGTTCTGCTGCAGCTGGAGAGGAATGCAGAAGGATGATGTTAATGAGAACTTTCTTCTGAAGAGGGATTTCTCTAAATCCAAAAGGACACCCAGTATGTTTTCTAAGCTCATGGAGGTTTTGCAGGAGTTATGAGTGATGGCAGAGACATACTCTGCAGTCAAGTCTTCTGGGAGTCAGTTGGGAGTTTTGGCTGAATAAGAATTGGCATTAAAGTTCTGGATCTGACCCAGAGCAAGTAATGAGTCTGTGGGTGAGACTGACCCTAACAGAGATCTGCACTTCATGACTGATACACATGGGATCAAGTGCAAAAATCAAAGGGAACTGCCAACCCGGACCTTGTGTGGGCTGGAGCAACAGTGCCTTGGGACGTTTTCATACTGGCTCTAGGAAAAGCTTACTAAGGGTGGAGAGGGAACTGGAATGGGTGAGACTGAATATCACAGGAGATGCACTCTTTCTGACATCATCTCCCTTCTTCTTTCTTCCTTATCTCCACTGAAGCTATAGTCTTTGTACACTTTTAATGCCAAAACTCTTCTTTTTTAAACATCCTGCCACTGCCAGTGGAGAAAAACTAAGCGTTATATAGGGAGCAGGTATGGGACTGACACTAGATCTAGGCTGGAAATTATTTCTTATTTCATGACGATTTTCAAAGCACTGGAAAAACATTTTTTGTTCTGACAGAGGCTGTAAGGTCAAAATCTGAAACATATTGGTGAACTGAAAATCTGGAAAAGAGCAGTAAGGTTAGGGGTCAAGTGCAGCACTTGTTTAGATGATTTTCGAATGTTTTGGTTTAGTTCTGAATATTTCTAAATGGTTTCTAGCCACTACAATTATCTTAAATTTGGAAAATAAAAGATACTTTGAAAAGTAGAAGTTTGAGCAATTTGGAGGAAGAAGAAACTTCAAACTGGAGACTATACAAAAAAAAACTTTTCCCAGGGAGAAAAACAGTTATATTGGAATGTCATTGCATTATGAACCCCCCCCAAAAAACCTGATCTTCCCTGCCCCAACAGCTGTCTCTGGAAAGAGATGGTGTTCAGCCCTATACATCCAAGAGTTCATCTTGAAGGCAATGTAGCTTGTCTCAGATCTCCCTTTTACTGCCCAGTCTGTCCCTAGGACTTTTTTTCCTGCTTGTGGAAATGTTTGTGTTGTCTGATAAACACTGAGCAAAACCATATGTGAGCTGGGCTGCATTATGCAATATGGGAGGATGGGTTACTATCTTCTCTTCAACTTGTGAAAGTTTTCTTTTTTGGACACATCTCAAGGGGGGATATTGAATTGCATTGCATTGCAGTTCTGATTGACACTGGATGCTTAAAATTTACCGCCAATACAGGCACAGGTTTTATTCTGCTGAAGGAATTCTTATATTACCTGAAATTTCTAGATCAACACGAGCCTGCCAGTGCCAATTCTTGCTTTACAAACAACTACTAGATCCTAAGGCTGAATTTACAGTCTTATTTCCTTGTAAATGTCAGATGGAATTTTGGGAGAATGTTCAGATATATCCAATACTGATCAACTCACCATTTTCATTATGATGCAGTCAAACCAGATGCAGCTGAGATTCTTACCCATACCCTTAGGAAACATATTGACAGGGTATGGAGGCAAGCTTTGGAAGTAATAGACATGAAAAAGTATAAATCCTATATTAAAGTTTTATAAGTTTCATTACACAGTGATATTTCAATTACTCCATGGGAGACTTGGATGAACCTACAGGAAAAAGGCAGCTATGGATTGGCAGCTTTTTGCTCTGCTTTAGTTCAGGATATTTCCATTTGATTAGAAATAGGAAATCCATTCAGCAGAAGGGGCAACACTAGGCCAATTTGCATTGAAAACTTTGAACCTGAGAAACTTTGCAATAGTCCCTGATTCTAGTTAATTCAGCAAGTTTTGAAGCTCTTTGCCACCTTTCTGGTTATTCCCACAGAACAAAGGGTTAGCTCTTGCCAGCCAGGGAAATAACTGTAATCTCATATTACCTGCCAAAACTCCCTACCCAGAGTCCAACGCGTCCAGAGGGGATCCAAGCTAGAATTCATTACCAGAAAGATGAGGACAGATTTTTTTTATTTTCAAGAAAATAGATAGATTTTTTTTTTTTTTAAAAAAAAAAAAAAATTTTTTTTTTTTTTTAGCCTATTGTGATAGGACAGGGAGTAATGCTTTTAAGTTAAAAAAATGTAACTTTAGATTGGATATAAGAGAGAAGCTTTTTACTGTGAGGTGCTGGAGCATCGGCACAGTTTGCCCAGAGAATGCCCCATCCCTGGAAACATCCAAAGTCAGGCTGGACAAGGCTTTCAGCAATCTGATCTAGCTGAAGATGTCGCTGCCCATTGCAGGGCAGTTGGGCTGGACAGGCTTCTTTAAAGGTTCCTTCCCACACAAACCATTCATGATTCTTTGAAAAGGGTGAACCCTAAACCTGTGAGTCTCTTCTTGTGTGTGCTTCCTCCAAGGCAAGTACACCTTGAAGGAGTGGAGTAAACATATTCTTTCCTTTTTTCCTTTGAAAACACATGTGCAAAATCCAGTTGTGCTGTGTTTAAAGAAGTCTGCAGCTTAGACATGCCCTGAATCAAGACTAGATTGGCAGTTAGCACCAGGAAAGATTGGTGTCTTATGGGGAAGGGTGTTTGACCAAATCCTGCTGATACATCATAATGGGATACTTTTGGTGACTTCAGAGGACTCTGAAAAAAATGACAATACCCTTGTATGTTTCTGAGAATTAGTTTGTATTTTCAAATATAATGAATAGTAAATATCACTTACTAAAGTATCTCACATGTGCTTAGCAGGTTGCAAGCAATAGCCAAATTCAATGTTCTTCCTACCATTGAAGCACAATTATTCCTGAGGAAACTAAGGTACCAAGGGAGTGATGTGCCTTACTGCAGGCAGCTGTGAAAGGCAGAGCAAGGCTCTGGAACTGGGAGTGCTAGCCCCTTGTTTTGTATTCATAATGCTGTTTCTCCTGCACTTCGCAAGAAATGTGCATTTCAAAATGTGGAAGGACACTTTAGAGTCTGTGGTTCTCTAACACTCTGGACCACAGCTGCAATCTTAAGTACAGCAGAAAGCAAGCTGGAACCTCATAAGAAAATGGTATGCAAGGTCTCACATGCACTGTGCATCCACTTATGAGAGGGCTCAGCAGATCAATTAAACATTTGGTGCTGTTGCGTAGAGTAGCAAGAAGCTGGTTTTCTTTCCCAGTCTTTGGTTCAAAGCACTTGACCTTTATCCTCATATCTTCTGTCTTTTAGGAAGGGCCATATTAAATGCTCATTCCTCTCAGCTGTAGGAGTCATGCTTACAGCTATTCAGTCTCTAATTGTGTGAAGCTGTCCCCAGAAATGCAGCCTCAGAACTGCCTTTTACTGATGGGAACAATAAGGCTTAATATAGTGCCTGGAGTGATATTATGGAGTTAGAGGCAGATCAGAGATTAGTACATTGTTTGTGCTGTAAAGGATTTCTTGCTAGGACATTAATAGAAAAGGCTTTGCCTAATCATATTGTTTGCAGGCTTGTTTTGTTTTGCTGAAGTGATATGCAAGTCCCTGACTGTCAAAAGGGAGCAAAGTTCAGCTTCCAATTTTCCATGAACCAAAAAACGATCCTTGCAAAGTATTGAGCTTGGCTTAACACAAATTTTACAGTGAAGACTTCTTTGTTTCTTGCAGCTAATTTCTGACCCTTTAGGTAAAACTGCAAGTTACATTTCTATGCACAGGGGTAAGAAGTCCCTGTGAAGGGGAGAGAGGATGCTGGATGAGGTTCACATATAAATCCTGAGATTTCACAAGCTGGACTTTTAAAAAATCACCAGATTTCACAATACCCACAGTCAGAATGTGAGGAATGGTGACCCTTTGGATCAGAAAGAATTTTTTTCAGGATTTTCTCTGTTGACTCTTAGTTTGGGTATTTTCCTTCCCTTCCACATGTGACCCTCATTTTCAGGGTCATGTATGTATTGTATGTATTAAATATTGGGAAATCTACTTTTTCAGGGCACACCACACTCCCCTGCTGCTTTTTCTGCAGCTCTTACAAGGAGCAGGACAGCTTTCTCTGTAGCCCTTCTTTCCCACCTCTTTCCATACAGTTTTGGAGGCCTGTTGAAAGCAATTTATTTCCCCATCTGCTATTAACTGCCTCTCTCTCATGCTCTCTAACTCCCTCACTGCCCCTCACACACCCCTGCTTCAGGGACGAACTTTGAGAGGAACTTGTACTCCACTAAAGGCATCTATTGCTGGCTAAATCCTTCTAGAACCTTGCCACTTTTGCTGAATGCAATTTGCTCTTTCCATGCCAAGATTTTCTTCAGGAAATCCCCCAGATGAATTAAAAATATTGTTTTGCATTTGTTGGGACCTCTGCCCAGCGTTGCTTGCAGTGTACAAGCTGTGTTTGATGCTATCTGGGTCAAGACAGCTCAGAAAAATCTCATGGCTGGGTATTGGTGCTTCTAAGCCTGTTGGCTCACACACAGACACAGACACACACACACACAGCCTCTCTCCTTTAAACAGGAAGCTCAACTCAGCATGTGGTGAGTAACCAAATATCAGAAAAGACTCTCTTATATTTTCTTAAATTCTATTAAAAAAAGAAATTTGAAAAGGAGGGGAAAAATCCTGTGTTAAAATAAACTTTTGGGTGTAAATAGGTCAGCACAATCGAAAAATCTGTGTGTTTAATGGAGAGTTTCTGGCCAGGATTTGTTAGTGATTGATTCAGTTGGAAGAAGTGAAGCTTTGTGGTGCCTGTAAGTTTTTAAGCAGCTTGGACAAAGTTAAAAACACAGCAGATATTTGTGTGGACATGGGATGTAGGCCTGTGATGAAAGCAGGTAAAACTCTGCTCGAATGCATTGGAGCTTTGTAAGAGGTTTGGCTTTGGCCATAGAGATAACACAGGTATAGGTTGAATAAGGCCTAATTCATTGCATTTAAGTCCATAGGAATGTGTATGGTTGTCTGGATGGGCTCTTTGTATAGCATACATCTTGCATAACCTGTGATTCATCTATGAGGTCTGAGATGTGGCAGAGTTCATTTTCTTTGCAAGAGAGATATCATACATTGATTCAAAGTTTTCAAGATGCAGAAGACACACAAGTCCTTCAGTTAGACTAGCCAAGGGTTAATTACCTTTATCTGCCTGAACATACATCATTCTGCTCACTGCTCCTCATGCTTGGCCTCTGCCCCCATGGCATGAAGTAGGTTTGGTGTGCCTGTCTCTCCTCAGCCTCACTTGCTGTACTAGCAGCTGTGCTATTGCAAAGTGAATGCTGCTTTTGTATCTGAGGTGATCAAAACAGAATGAAAGCTTCGGAAAGCCACAGTGCTTCCTGCTTATTCAGTGTCCAGCCAGAGATGATGGGAAACTGAGCCTGATACCCCCCTCTGGGAAAGGACAACAGAACTGGAGCATACTTACACAGCTTCCTCTCCTAAAATTTGCAGTTTTGCACAGGGAACATTTCACACATACAGCTATTTGCATTTCATCCTTTGATTTTTAAGGAAAAACTGCTAGAAAGAAGTTTGACTTAAATAAGAGCCCTTTATTGTTCAACTTGAGAGGGTCTTGTGATTGAATTTTACTTCATCTTGGCTGAGGCAGATGCTTACATGGCTAGCCAGAGTTCTAGACAAAAAAAAAGAGATGAATGTTGACATCAAAATTTGGCCCACTGATCTTACCAAAGAGAAGATATTTCCTGAATGGGGAGCAGCAAGAGCCATGTAGTTCATGCAAACTCCCAGCAAGAATATATGATGTAGCTGTTTGCAGAAAATCATTACCAGATGGCACAGTGATAGTAGGTGTATGCAAACCCACAGGGTGCAGTAGGATGGATGAATAACATCTCTCTGTGGTACATAGCAAAGTCCAGGTGATGGCAAGCAAAGATCCTGCTTCACACTCGTTGGTCCTGCTCCATTCTGCCTTTGCGTTAGGCACGGGCTCTGTGCAACAGGGAATGTGCTGTGGGAATAGCCATGCCCCCAGGGGCTTGAAGGCTCAGCCTTGAGCCTAGCAAAGGAGGGCAATAGCAAGGACAATTAAATGCTGGTTGGCCTCTGCTGCGCTCAGCATGGAGGAGGTTTCTCTGGGTTCGTTACCGCGGCTCTGATTCATAACCTTGAGTGGAAGGAGGCCAACAAGCACAGTGCTATTCCTCTGAGTGAGCTGTTCCAGCTAAATGGAAGCAAAAATTGCAGCACACTCTCGCCTGAACTGCTTGAGAGGTGCTCTGAGAGTTTCATTAAAATGTCATGCCGTTTTAATATCCTTTATGGTGAAGAGTAGGTCACTCACATTGCCAGAGAAGTTAGTATGTTGCTATAGTATTTTACCAAACACTGTCTTCTGTTGTCTTGGTGGAAAACAGCCTGTGTATTCTGTGAAAAATTAATGTAAGAAAACCCACCAGCTTCTGAGGATGGTATGGGACAAAATAATGTTTTTTTCAAATTTGTTCTTCAAGAGTGCCCTAAAGCTGAGTTGTGTCCAGTGGAACAGGTGCTGATCAGGGAACTTGGGATCACATCCTTTTCCCAGCTCATCAGAACAGGCTTTTGAACTCAGGATGGTAGTAGGAAAACAACAGTGTATTTCTCAAAGGCAGTCACTTTTTCTGACCATGACTTTTCCAAGATCAAGGCCATTATCTTTGTAGATTTGGTAATTTGTCATAAGGGGTTGACCGAACACTTATGCAAATTCATTTGTGTACGAGCTACCTCCTGTTTATGTTCATGAGGGAATTTGCACCTTACATCTGGTGAGCTGCGTGACTTTTTTGATAGGGTTGTTAGAGCCACTCTGCTTCAGAAGGCAAAAACCACAAGAGACTCTGTGCATGGCTGCCCATAACGTGCTGTTGTAGGGGTGCTCACAAAACAGACCTGACTGGAAGCATTGATCTCTGAACTGAAGGAGGCACACAGCCTAATTCACTGAGAAAGCTCCTGATTAAATGATTAAAAGAGATTTTGTTTCCTGGCTCTTATACTTGTGTTGAAGCTATTTTTCGAGTCACAGATGAGTCTCAGCCAGCTTCCAGAGATGCAAAAAATCAGAATTTTCTTCTTCTTCTTCTAAATATCAGTTTCTTACAACAATTGAATTCCATTAGTCAGAGGGATTAGGGAAAGCTTTTAATATTCCATATGGCTTTAGGATTCAAGGAATTTCCATGTAATGAAGTATTGTCTTCTGGACTTTTCCCTTTTTGCTTTATACTTAGCAGGCGGTATTCTAACACTAGCAGCTTGGGGCAGTTTAAATTTCATATTAGAACTGTAGTATCTGAACTGAAATCCCAAAGGGAATTTTTATCCCTTTTCTTTTCAGCATGTGTCAATGGTAACAGTCCTCTGAAGGTCAAGAACAAGTGCTGTCCCTAAATATAAAATTCCTTTGGTTATCACAAAAGCAGTGTTCACCACAGGAAGGGACTGGACTTCTGAGAAGGGTGCAAGTTTTGATTTCATGAAGTTTATTTTGCAGAAGGGTCGTGGACAGAGTCTTGGAGGCTGGTAAGAATCAGTGAGATATTATCAGCCCACAGCAAGGTTTTATGTTCCAAGGCTCCTGGCACATAACCTGGGTCCTTCGTTTCCATGCTACTGATTCTGACATTATATTACATAAAAACAAGAGTAAAGAAGACTTTTTATAACCACGTTTTCCATTGCAGACATAAAGCAGATCATGCCGTTTGGTATAAATGGGGCAAGCATAGCTTATAAAATTTATTTGAGAAGGACCTGTCTGCAAGGAAACTTATCTCAACACTCTCATCAGTAATATTACACTAGTGTTACAGCACCTCTTTTTCATTATTGGGAACACAAAAAGCCAGTTGGCTTGACTGCACATGGAATGGTCACCTCATAAATGTGGTGTAATCCTTGTCATAAGATGTTTTTAAAGGTTCTTGGTGGGAACTTGTCACAGTTTTCTTTCCCACTTGTTTTTTAATCCAGAAGTTATAATGAAAATATTAGGGTACTGGTGTTATTTTCTTCAAGATTTTTATGGTTTTTGATTTTTTATAATTCTTCACTTAGCATTATCTAGAAACAATATAGTTTGAAATATTTTTTCCTTTTTTTTCCTGTTTCCTATCCCAGTTTTCTTTCTCCATTCTCCTTGCTCTATTTTTTTTTTTTTTTTCTCATGGCTGTAAAACCTCAAGTAGTGGTGGAAAAGACCTCTAAGAGTAAAGAAATATAAAGGGAGAAAGACCAGTTACAAAGGAGAAGCCTGGGTCCAGATCCCTGCTCTGCTACACTTCTTCCAAGACCACAGTATTGAATGATTCTCTGTCTTAGATTTTAAGCACAAATTTGAGCATGCATTTAAACCCAGAATTATGCAGTGTCTCAATTGTCTGGGAATAGGTTTAAGAGCGCTCCTGAGTAAAGCTGGGAAGAAGTTCAGGTCAGCCTTCAGAGGACACACGGTGTCTTGGCCAAGGTTCCCACCATTTTTCAGATACCTTTCAGCCTTCCCGTGGCCACCACACGGCACAGATGGGATGATGCTCCCTCCAGGTCACAGCTGGTGCTGGCTCAGGCAGATGTGTGGATGTATCCCTTGGGGTGCTGATGCTTTCTCTCCATCAGGCTTTGGCCTCACTGTCCTGGTGTGTGAGTAAGGACATAAGATTTCCTTGCCTCAAAGCACTATTTTGAAGAAACAGTAAGTTTCAAAACCTGGGATGCAATGAGGTACTACATTGAGAAGGGCCATAAAGCAGCTATGACAGCTCCCTGTTGTCAAGGTAGGGGAAATGCTGTGCTGCCATTACCTAGAGGCACACGGGGAGCTGGGATGGTTCTTGTCAGGTTTCTGGGAGGTCCTGCAGGCTGGTTTTATCAGATCCTCATGTTCCTTTATGAAATACAGATGCTGATGCTTGGAACATTTGTCTCCACCAGTCACTGACACACAGGTGCCATAGATCCTGAACCAAACAACTGCACTGCAGCAAGCAGAGGTGGAGGTGAGTCTTGCAGGGCATGTTTAGCCAGACAGGAACCAGAGGACAATGGGAGGTAACCCCTACTTCCTTTCCTCACATGCTTGTGATGAAGCGCAAAAATATGTTTAGAATTTCTTCCTGAGCCAAGGCCTCTGGGTTTGTCAACAGTTTTGTTTTGTAAATGGGGCAAAACATGGAACGAAATATCTTGAAAATCACCAAGTGAACTACAGGGATGGAGCATGATGCAGTGTCTTAGGAAGGCCAGTACAGGTGGGGCTTAAAATCCCAACACAAGGAGTTCTGCCAGAAGCTGAGAAGAAAGTGAATGCAAGTGAATTATTCTGTTTAGATTTTCCACAGCATGAAATTTCTGTAGTGTCAATCTTCATCTATCTGCTTGTTAGAGCCACTTGCAGAATGCCATAGGGAAGAAACTGCTCTTAGCTTTTTCTTTGGTGGGGTGAAGCCCAGTGGTGCAGCAGCAGAGGAAGCCTCATCTTGTGCTGAACGCTGCCCTGAGTGTAGGGGTAAGCAGATTCCAACTTGTATGCTTCTCAGTGGGCTTTCTTTTCACAACTCTTAAAATTCCAATTAAACATTACTGTAAGTATCGAAATCAGCTTGAGAAACTTAATCCATTGTTTGAAAAATCATTCAGACTGTCAGCTTGATGTTGTGTGTAGTTATTCAAGTTCTAAAGCCGTGAAAAATAGACCTTACAAGAGAATTGGCAGCTGACCCTTAACTTCAAATGTCATTGCTTTTTTATGCTGCGATATGAATTATTTTCTGCTTTATAAGCTTATGTCATTCACCCTGCCACAGACTGGATTTTTCATATATATTAGTGACAAATTGTACTTGTTCTGCAAAATCCCAGGACTCAAGTGTTTTCTAGGTCTCAACAGCTGTCATCTTTTTCCCAAGGTACTTGAGAAATATTCTCTGGAGCTGCTGTGAATCACAGATGTTTATTCTGCGATAGGGTTGGTGGTCCGGGGCCATGTGTAAGGGCACCTTGAAGAAATTCTACACGGGGGTCAGTTTCAGTGATGCTCAGTGTTAGAAGGAAGCATTTTCTTTACTGTTGCCCATCAGCAGAAAAATGCTAATTGATTTTTGAAGCCTCAGTCCCTGCCGTACAGAAAGACAACAGGAGGTGGAAAAAGGTTTTGTTGTCTTTCCTGGTAGTTCATTTTGCAGTCTCCAAGATCCATCTGCTTACAGGGAGTGGGGGACATTCAGAAAGAACATCTGTGTTCTTGACATCCCATGTCATTACACTTCCCAAGCCAATGGCAAAGACCTTGGCGAGATCCAGGTTTTCGAACATGAGCCTTTTCTGCAAGTGTTTAGACAGATGGCTTGCTACTGTATGGAACATCTTCAGGGAATTCACTCCTATTCTCAATGTTGCAATTACTGTAGGCTCAGGGCTGGCTGTCTCCTGCTGAGTTTCTGAACAGTGTTTGTTTTTGCTTGATGAAATTCTGTCTTAGATTTTTTAGTGATTATGCTATATTGTGTTCTGCCAGGCTTTGAAATGGGATCAAATTGCTTTTCCCTCAACATTCACTTACAAAACATATGTTGGCCAAATCTTGAAGTTCCTACTTGCGTACCGGTCACCCACTGAAAGTCAGTGGGACCTTTGACTGAATAAGCTCTGTGTGAAAACCAAGTGTGAAGGTGGGGGGCATTTCTTGGCTGCAGAATAATAGCTTGCAGCAGCAAATATTTTATTTTCTCTGAAAGAGGTAAATGGGTACACTAATGTTGCCTTTGATATTTTTAAGACAAGCCTTGCCCAGACCATGGTAGAAGTGGGCACTAGAGCTGAACACTGTTCTCCAGTTTGGCAACGTTTATTTCTTTAAAGTTTATTTCAGTTTAAACCAAACTAAAACCCAAATTCAGTGGTATTTCCAATGATTTGTAGAATCTTCTCACCAAAACTGACAACTTTCATTATTTTTGCTGACAATCTAGCTGTAAAATTGATAAGAAAATTCATTTCACTGAGCAGCTGGGGAAATCTGACCTCAGATGGATCAAGAATACATGTTTGGACAAAAGTCTTTAAGCTGGAAGGATGTAATACATAGGTCTTAATGCATAGTTAATTGGTGTTTTAAAATTAAGCTCTTGTAAGAGAAGCATCCATTCATCTTTAATAGGCACAATCCAGGTGACATCCCAACATTTTCACTTGCCACATAATACAAAGCTGAATACAAACTTTGAAATTCTGACCCTTTGTGAAGTTGTTTGCAGTATTGCCCCTTGGATTTCACAATCAAAGAACACTTTAGGAGCTGCCATAGAACCAGGTTACTATCAGAACCAGTTCTCTTTTTCATAACCAGGCAGACTTGACCACACAGTAAGGATGAAATTCATTGCTGAGAAAATAAATAGCACACATGACTATTTAGGTCCTTGAAAAACAAGCTCGGTGGTCTTTGTCCTGGTCTGCTGAAGAGGAAGAATAGTACATTTTCTTTCCTATTCCAAATATTTAGCAGATCTCTACACACTGCAGTCACTGTCCTACTGTCTATACTAATTGAAGCAAAGAGGGCTGATTTTGTGTTCATGGACCATATGTGCCTGTTGTGATGTCAGTGAAATTCACACCAGTGAATTAAGCTGGTGTGTTAATGGACTTATGTTTAGATGCTATAAACTCTTAGAAGAAGTTGGAGTCTTAAAATTGAAATGCTTTATTATTACAGTGATTTAATATTTGTAGAAGGCAAGTTTATTTGTGTGTAATTTTTTAGATTGTTCAGTTGAGTCTAGGGAAATGAGCCCTGATTTCTTGCAGATAAGAGGATTTTGTGTACGTGTGTATGTGTGTGTGTCCCTGACACATTTTGAATTCATTGGCTGACTTCCACCAGGTTTGTCAGAGGAGCATAGATGTCTAAGATAAGTAAGCCTCTGAAAGCAGATGGCTAGTTGAAAGAAAATTTTGTTGGGAAGACCTGGCAGTAGGGGAAAGAACAGAACCAGAGTTCACTTTATTAGAAATAAGAGAATCCATATGGGGCAAAACCCTTACAGATGTCTCAGTTGCAAAAAAATTTTAGATATCAAAGTCACTCATCCTTGAGACACAAATCTAAAGGAAACTGATTTCACTGATCCTTGTGCTTTTGTTTCTGCAGCACACTTAGTTTTGCATTCAAGAATTGGGATAAGAATAAGAAAATACCCTTCTCTGGAATAAAACTAAACAAACATATTAGTGAGTATGGTTTCTTTTACAAAGAGCAGTGTTCTCTATTAACAGAGAACTGAAACAAGTTCTGAATATCTGGGATCCAATAACAGTATGTTAAGGGATACTGGGTAAGCATCTTCTGTTCTTCCATTCTTTGGGCCATTACCTGTTTTAAAAATGGGGTTAATGACACGTAAGTGGCTTGGAATGTGTTTTGAGCACTGCAAAGAAATGATCCTTGAGATACGTGAAAGTGTAATTAAATGCACTTTAAACTCTAGTTTCTTACTACTACATTAGACTGTAAGATCTTTGAGTTACACATTTTCTTAATATATGCAAGAGTGGTCACTTTAACGGATGCTAAAGCCTGAGTAGTCACAAAAAGACTGAACTTCTCTTAATGCTCCCCTTCCTATTAATTTATGAACTATAAACTCCAAAGATACCATACCTACCACATAAGGCATAGGAAACATTTTGGTCTAGCTGTTAAGCAGGTGAAGTTTGGATATGATCTATGTGATCCTGTACAGTGGATGAATGTGGCTGTATGGTCTCATATACAGGAGGGTTTTTGAGCTTTGCTACGCTTCTGCTAACTGATACATAGTGGTAAAAGGTATATGAGATACTTCTGTCAGATATTAAAATATAGGGAGGCTTGAGGCTCTATATTTTATGTCTCTCCAAATCAGTCTAATAATTACTTTTGTTAGAATAAAAAGTTGGAGGAAAATTTTTTTCCAGAGCTAATATTTCTGGAAGCTTTTAAGGAAGACATAAAGCTTTGATGATGTCATTAAAAACATTTAAGTTGTGTTTGAGTAAGGGTTTCTGGAAAGGTTTAAACCATGCAATGCTCTATTCTGCTGTAGAGCAAGAGTTGCTGGATGGGTCTGTTGATTCTCCATGTCACTTAAATATGAAGAGTGTTATACCATAGCCAGACCCCAAACCTAATTTTCTCTGGACCTAGAGCTCAGATGTTATATGGCACAGGAGGGTTAGGGCTGAGTATACTCTGAAAGATGTACCAGGGCTTTGTCCCAGCTCCGGTGAGGAGGTCACAACGGCTTGAAGTATAAAACGTGCAATTTTCTGGGTAAGAAAATTTACTTTTTTTAGTATAGGAAAATCATTCTAACATGTTCTTTAAACAAATTAATCAAATACTGGCCAAATTCACATGGTTACATTAAGGTCAACTGGGGCCCAATTAACTTATATTTGTTTCCCAGGGTCATCTGATCTTGGCAGTTTTTATCATTCCAGTAAAATTGGGTTTGATTTCTGGTGCAGAGAGAACAGCTGTGATTCCAGGTCTTCATCTTTGTCGAATTCCAGGAGTAGTGTGCAAACAAACTAATCATCTGAGATCTTAGCAATGAGCATGGGGAAGTGTGAGTTATGCACATTGGTACCCTGTGCAAGGGACCTAATTAAGAGCAGATGCTTAAATTTTCTTAATGTTTATATGAGGAGAACAAATTGCCCACTGGCAGAAATAGCCATCATTAAAAACAGTGTTCCAGCCTCATAATTTTGAATGTTCTTGTATTCTTAATTTGCATGTACAAAATAAATTTGTAGAGCAGCTAGAGACATTCAGTCAGCAATGGGATTGAGTGCTTAAGGTCTGGGCCATGTCACCCAGCAGTTCTGTGAAACCATTACAGATTCTGCTGAGGACCTGGTGTCCGTGAACCAATGTTTGTAAAAAAAAGTTAGATATTTCCTCAAAAGATAGCAGGCACAGAGCATCTTACAAAATCAACAAAAGTAAAAAATGTTAGTCTTTTCTGATTCCCTAGAAAAGTAGTAAGAATTTTCTGGCAAATAAATGCTTCACGCTCTTTTTTTCTGTTCCACTAGACGGGAGAAAATAAACGAGTCATTAAAACATTGGTGTCATGCAAGGGAATAACGTTCTCAAGGTATGAAAACACATCCCCTCCCCTTTGCAAAAATCCAACCTCTTTTACAAACAACGGATACTGAAGTGTTTAGGGATCCCTTTGCATAAATCATGTATGTTCCACACAGTGAAAGACCTGCCCATTCCCACAGATGTCAGCTGGGACATAAAAGCTTGTTTTGGCTGCACTCACCGAATCCTCCTGCTGTGGGCTAGAATGTGTCCCTGCCCCACCTGTGGGCTGCACTCCTAGACTGAGAACCAGACTGCCGACCATAGCCTGGAGAAGCAGTTACTTGTGTCTCAAAATCAGTGTACTGCAGCTTGAAACTGACTTTCCAGAACGCCCAGGAAGAGAATTATGGTAGCATTGGGGCAGTTATTAGGGAAGGTTATCCTCTGGGGAAATCTTGACCCCACCAACCAAGCAGCATGGGAGTGCTTGACTGCTGGCTATTGCCTGCCAAAGACTAAACCAGTTGTCTTTAGCTCACTGGTATTACTGCAACACTGCTGAACTTGCAAGGGAGCCATTGAGTTTGACTTTTATATCAAGACCACTCTATTTTGCTAAGATACTCCTGAGCAGAGTTCGATAAGTTGTGGTGGCAAAAAGCGTCCCCTTCAGGCTGGGCTTCAGCAGTGATCTGAGTACTCCAAGACATGGAGACATCCTCCGATTTTGTAGGTAATTTTCTTTAACATCTAGGGACAGACATGGATTTAAAAAAAGAAAAAAAAAAAAAGAAGCTGCATTTCTAACTGGAATTTTTGTGTCTTTGATTTGTCAGCTATTGATCTGTGTTACAGTTATCTTTTCTAGATTAAAAGAACCTGTCAGTGACTAATATACCCTAATATATCCTCTATTTGAGGATATTCAGGCACTACTGAGACCAAATCACCACTAAATGGTTTTTTTTGAGAAGCTGAGTATGTGGACTTCTTTACGTGCCTTGCTGCAGGAGAATATTTACTGATGGCATTGATGACTTGGTTTCCTGGGCAGACACCGCCATTGTGGTATTGAGGAGATGACTCCTTCTATTTGTCTGACCTTTGGCTGCAGCTGTCAAAGAGGTACACTGGGCAGCCTGCATGACTCAGAGCATCCCTGAACAACACCAGAAGTGCTGCCAGCCCTGGTGGTGATTGTGGTGCTCTGGGAGCCTGCCCAGGAGCACTGAGGTGAGCCTGCAGAAGGTAAACAGGGTGGTGCTCTCCCGTGGCTCACAGTGCTGCTGTGGGTGCTTTCCCTGTGGGTTAGAGCAATGCTTTTCCATTGATGCTGACTGAGGAATAACTCGGTGCACACCATCTCTGCATTTAACTAGTATCTCTAGCTACTCTTTCTCATATAATTTTTTCTCCTTCATTTCCAAAGTTGATGTTGATTTCCTTGGGATATGCTTCGACTGGGCTTCCAGGGATGTAGATCAGGCCCTTAATTACTCCTTTCATTCTTCACTCTTCTACAGCTGAAGTGAAGCTTTTCAAAACCCCTGGAGAGATCTATTTGCTCATTTCCCAACTAATTAAATTTTTCCTAGGCAGTTTTGACATTTCAGTCTGAAGGACTTTTTTTTTCCTCAGAAGCAAAGCTAGGAGGCATATCCTCAGGAGATAAGAAGTGTAACACATACGCTAAGTCTAAACCAGAGGGTCTTATCCCAGGGCTGAATCTAAACCAATCTTTGTCCCCTCCCAATCTTCAAAGATTCTTTTACCCAGGAGGGACTTCACAGAAGTCAATGGTATTGCACTGGGATATTCAGAAACATAATGATTTCTAGCAGGGAGGATTATCAAATATTGGAAAAATTTGCTAGTTGATGTAGGAACTCGAGAACTCTCAGTCCCTCAAAGTGTTTGAATTGAAAGCAGGTGCCTCGCATTGCATGTACCCTGCATCAGCCACATGTAGGTGAGTTGAATGTGGAAGTCTCCGTGGAAAAACCCATGGCCAGCTTCAAGCAGTTGAGAACACATTACTATAATATCTTATGCCTAAAAATTTCCTGATAACAGTCAGCAGCATGGATAGAGCTAGTCACAAGCAGAATTTTGAATGAAAGACCTCCAGGACAGGATGTGTAATTTTTCTATTGTGTTAATAGAATCTCTAAAAAGAAGGTGCTAGTTGTACCAGCACATCTCAATAACTTTCAGTGTTACCTAAAGTCATGTCCTACCAGTCTGGGAAGGCTCTGCTTTGCAGGTATTAGGTTGGATTCTCTCAGGTGTCTATCTTCATTTTCAGTGGGTTTTTTTCCCATTTCAGGACTTTGTGGTTCAGTTTTGTCATGTGTTCCTGTTATTGTTTCAGGCAAAGGCAAGAGTTGGCTGTCTAAGGGTTTTCTGACCTCTGTAAATACAGGCATGGCTAAAGAGTGCTAGTTGCTGAAAAGGCTAAGAGGACAAAGACAAGTCAGGGTTAAGTTCATGAGCTGGTTGAGTTTAAAGATCCCATATGTGGGGTTTATGGAACTATGTTTTTCAGTTTTAAAAGATTTTTATGAAGTTTTCACAAAATACAAATGAAAAGTCATAAACAAAACCTGGGATCCTGCTCAGAGTTACCCTGAAATAAATCTGAAGTAACTGCCTTGGAGTCAGGCAATGACTCCAACTTTATGTTGCTGGGGCTAAAAGGAGAGCCTGACCCCATGAGTATTTTCAAACGTGCAGTTATAAAGTATGCAATGTTCTCTAATAATTTAGACTAAGAAATTTACAGGCTGACATTCACTGTGGATTGAGTTTAACCAGTGATGTTTTGATTTAAATGCTCTTTTGGATCCACGTGTCATAAGAATGGAATGTGTCTGGTGACCCACACAGACTTTCCTTTGCCTGTTATCAGCATCACAGCTAGTGGTCCCCAGGCAGCAGGAGTTTGTCCTTGTGACACCTCAGTCAAGCAGGAAATCTTTATATTCTCTGGACAAACTGAGCTACATGGTGTTGAGAGACTTCCTCAGTGTCACCAAAGGCAGCCTGCTGTAGGGTGAGGGTAAAACTCCTATTGACTTCACCATGGCCA
Source organism: Tichodroma muraria (assembly GCA_013390105.1). Taxonomy (NCBI): domain Eukaryota; kingdom Metazoa; phylum Chordata; class Aves; order Passeriformes; family Sittidae; genus Tichodroma; species Tichodroma muraria. The sequence continues at coordinate 16,147 of WAAG01083993.1, read as the reverse complement.
AGATTTCCCAAAGGTCCATCGAGGTCTCAGGGAAGGGTTGAGTTGGGGAGGAATCATCAGGGCAGCTACTGTCAAGATGTCAGGTCAGGATTTTTCGGTTGGATTCCAAGGAGAACTGAAAAACCTGGGTCCTTTTTGCCTTTCCACCTCTGGTCTCTGTCTGTCCCACTTTAGGAAGAGGTCTGTGTCAGGCATGGGCTTCCTTGGCTGATAACACCTCTGCTGCATTTACAGGCAGGAACCGACCTTTTTTGGTCCTCACTGATCTGGATTTGGTTAGCATTATTAGGGTTTGTTTCCCTTATTTCAGTACTCCATAAATACCATCTCCTCCTGAATTTGGTGTTTTTTCCTTGACACCAGAGGGATCTATGTATATTGTAGAGGGTGAATGTCCCCACAGAATTAAATTACCCATAGAAATTGAACTCCTGTCCCTCTTGCAATGAAGAGAAGACTTTGCAGCCAAGTAGGGATTTCACCCAGACACCAGCGCTTTCTTCTGAGTGCTCTGCTCTGCAGGATGTGTTCTTTCCATTAGAGCCTCACTCCAGGACTCCACAAGGGCACTGTGAGAAAACCACTGTTTTCTCTTACATGAGATTTAGAGTCTGCAGTGCTCAGGCCATGAAAGCTCCACAGAGGCTGGGCAGTCAAATCCACGGAAATCAAATGAGAATTTGAGTAAAGCCCCTGGTTAATAAGTCTTTCCCAAGTCCAATAAACATAACTGGAAATAAATTGCATCCATACATTTCACAGTTTGATTTACATTAAAATGAAAACATGAGAAAGGCCTGCCATCGACAAGTTCAAACAATGCAAAATTCTGCACAGTTTGTGTTTATCCAACCATAATTTATAGCTCAAATATTCCATTGAGATAAAAATAAATCAATAATAGTACACTACTTGTGATTTATCTTGGAGTCATTTAAAAAAACAGATGATTGTTTTCCTATGCTAGTGTGGGTCTATCATAAAAGCCATCACATGTACAACATTTTGCTGTTCAAAACCCCAGCAAAATGCCTTCTGACAAAGGGCCTCTTTTCATAGTTCAGACAGCTTTGCTTCTGTTCAAGCCTCAGCCTTGCCAAGTTCCTCTTGTGCTCAGTGTCTGAAATAAGACCATCACTCATCTCTAGATTTAATCTCTGGATGGATTTTTGACTAAAGAGCTTCAATCTTCAAGCCCTTTAGTACCAGCATTGTGCCAAGAAGGTGGTTTTGGAAGCAGTGGAGGAGCACATTTGTGCACCCCCTGCCTGCTGACAGGAATGGCGATTCAGAGCTGGTAGCATTGTTGTTCAATAAATACTATTGGATGCAGAAGAGAAAGGAATTCTCCCCCGGTCCCTATGGCTCCTATGGCTCTTGGCAGCATTTCTGAGGTGAGTGAGTCATTAGCAGCTGCTCGGGAAGGGAGGGAAGGCTGAGCAGCAACATGCCATGGCTTCTAGCTGGGCTCCTCCACCCTTCCAGGAGTTCAAGCAGTTTTTTTTAACTCAAGTGTCCAAGGTTTTAGAAGAAACCTTGGTGCTCCAGACTGTGCATTGTTTTTGGGTTTGGCTTAAGTGGGGAGGTTCATTTAATATTTGTCAGAATGGTGATTGTTAGAGTCATAAAAGACCTCTGGAGATCATCTAGTCCAACCCCCTGCTAAAGCAGGTGAGTCCTGAAGAACTCCAGGGATGGTGATTCCAGGGCCTCTCTGGGCTCCCCTCCAGAGCTTGTCCTCTGGACTACTCCTACAACAGGTTCCAGACATGGATAATGTACACACCTGCTATGGTTGGGAAAACTCCTGAAGTAAAAAGAGAATAAAAATTATGTTTGTTCATCTTAATGCAGCAAGCTCTGGCCTTCTGGGAGGCTGGCAGCCCTTTCCTGCCTCTCAACCTTGTGTGGATACTGTCCCATTTTTTTGTGGGGGAGGGCAAGAATTCACTGGGAAATCATTTCAGTCCACTGTCTGTAGCAGTAGTCAGCTTTATCAGGTTAGACTTGGAGCCAAAATTACTTTAGGTCATTCCAGCTAGGGCCAAACATTTGCTGCACTTAGCATTTTCCATCAGGATCAAGATACTGGCCCTGATGTCCCTGCTGGATTTCCAATACCTTTGGCTGTCAACATTAGTTCCCAGGGCACCTTAACAGCATGTCCACTTGTCAAAGCACAGTGATACTGTTAACATAGCATCCAGCTAAATTTTATGCATCAAAACACTTCCTGCTATGTAATTGGGTTAGCACCTTTCAAAAACCACTGCACATCTGCACATCTCACACTTCTCTGGGGTGTCCATCACTCTGGCATCTGCATGACTTCTAAATGTGGGCAGCTTTTTCCTGGGTGTTCCTTGGTATCTGCCCACAGTGCTCCTCTGCTTTTGTTGCAGCCGTGGCATCCCCCGTCACCTCTCCCTTCCTGAGAGCCTTCCAGCATAGGAATTGGGCAGGATTTCCTGCTGCCTTTCAACCCATTCAGAGCTTTGAGGGTGTGAGGGAGCTTGTTTCTTCTAAGTGCTTGTCCCCATGCCAGTCGAAGCCCTGGGGACAGGGCTGGCTCTCAGCTGCCTCCAGCATTCACACCTCTGCACTGGGTCTGCACACCCTCATGGCCACTGCAGGCATGGTATGTGCCTGCAAGAAAACAGGGTGCCTCCTTACCCTGGGAAACATTTACCCCCTGCCCAAGGCACTGCTTTATATTCAAACACCCACAGACAATTTGTTCACAGCCTTTCTCCCCCTCTTTAGAGTTTAATTCCCCTCAAAGCTCATTACATCTAGGGCTTGTACCTAGACGTTAGCATGAAAACCCTTTTTCTCCAATGCACTGGAAAATGCATTCCTCCACCTCTGTCTCTCAGTCAAGACAGGCACAGCCTATTGAGTCTGCCACCAAATGGGACAACAGGATTCTGAAGTTTGATAAAATTCTTCCCAGTCCTGGCACGTCAGCCTGGTATTTCAGAGTGGGGCTGGGTTTTTTCTGCTTCACACATTGCTAGCAGCAATTTTGAACTTCTTTTTCAAGGAACTCTGCGTATGGCATATAAGCCCATATGAAACAGCCTGTTATTACCACAACATGCTTCTGAGGAAAAATTTGTCTGAAATTATAACTGCCCTAGTAAAAGTTGCCACTTTCTCCCAGTAAATATGTGGACAAACCAAACTAAATTTGTCTGTGATGCTGTTTCAAAACTTAGCTCTGTTTACAAGCACTTGTTGATACCAGCACACTGACACTGAGCTGAAGTTGGATGGGCTTTGTGGAAATCGTTCTGGGGTGTCCTTCAAGAGAGAGAGAATTGTCTGAGAAGGGATGGAGCAGCCCAGGCTCAGCAGTGGGCTGGTCACCTCAGCCACCCCCAGGTGCTTTCTTCCCCACCCCTGGAGGCAGCCCTTCCAGACTGACAGTTCTTCTTATTTCTCTTCCCCTATTTTTCTCGGATATTGTTGACATATTTCAGATTCCCCTTCAGTGTGGGAAAAGGGAATTTGGGCTCTTGCTCAAGTCAGCTTAATCCAGGCCCTGCAGGCAAGGAAGGTGCCTCCAGCTAAGGTCACTAGGTGGGATTGGCTAGCCCAAACTTTCTTTCTTCTTCCCCTGCCCCAAACCATCATATAATTACCTATACTATGATCACAGGAATTTTAATTAACCAGTATTTGGTAAGGATCATTTGAAAGCTAAAAAGTTCATTAATAAACTATGAACCTGGATTTTTATTATCCTTACTTTCTGTAAAGTTTAATGTTGAATCTTTGCTTTAACTGGGTTTCTTTGCCTGATATCAAATTCATGGCAGATGCAAGAGTTTGCCAATGTCAAGGTCTGTGCACTGTGCCTTTGTCTCAGCAGAGTAATAATTAGGTACCAGACTGAAATGTTATCACAGTCCTACTGAAGTTAGTAGGACTTGAAGGTGTATGCTCTGTACTTCAGGCATATTTTTTGCCAAACTGAAATCCAAACCCAGTCTTGTCAAGTGAATAATTTATTTAACATATTTAATTTGTTTCTTGTTTCTGTCTCTGTTTCCTTTGAAGGGCTCATTTTCTTTATTTGCTCTTGCTCTTATTGCTGTGGGGTATCCATTCATTTCCACTGCTGCCTTGCTGCATGGGCTTTATCCCTCTCCATCACATTTCATTCTTCTTCCACCTTCAACCCTCTGCAATTCCAGTGCTGCTCCCTGTAGTTCATCTTTTGTTCAAGAATTAGCAGCATCTACATTTCAGGCTGTTAAGTGTAGTTAGCTTAGGCTTGCTTGGGAGCTGGGAATTTGAAGAAATGTTGATGTTGAAACAAAATGTTTACAATACTTTTCTGGAGTTTGCCTTTATCTAGAGTCTGTCCAACTGCTTAATCCAGCTGTGGTCAAATATTTAATGATATAATTAACTCTGACTATTGCAGATAATTCCTGCTTTGTAAATTTCATCTGATTACCCTGAAGAGTTTTACCCACGTAAGCTTCATAGCAGCACTTTGTGATGGGTGAGAGGTTATTCACTGTGGTGCAGCAATGTTGCCACTTCTGGTGAGGGGCATAGCAGCTGGATAAAAGTATTTGGCAGTCAGTCTTTGGAAATACAGGATATGGGTCTAACCAAGCCATAACAGAGACTTCAAGGAGGCAGAGTACAGAGTATAGACATTTAACATCTTGAGCTACACTTAGAACATCCTGTTCCTGCAGCACTCACAAGATAATGCCACAAGATCCTCAGAGCAGTTAAGACATCTGCTTTATACCCCTGTCAGACAGGTGACTCTTTGATAACACACCACCCTTATGAAATATGGTGGAGCTTATGATCAGTGCACAGGAAAAAGAGCTCTTGTTTTGTGGTTACATTTATGTTGCTTGTCCATTAAAAATACGGATTCAGCTCTCCTAATGGAAGCTGACACGATCATGGCCAAAGGTAATATGCCTGCAGGCAGGCCAAAAACATATTTATAGCCCATCATTAAGACGATTTGGGAAACTAATATGTGTTCTGTGTATACATAGTGTACTTAATTTTTCTCCACAACAGATGCTTATCAGGGATTTTCTCTATGTCTGTTGCAACAAAAAAAAAAGGGAAGGAAAAATCCCAAACTGACATTATTTATTATATTGCCATTGAAAAAAGATCATGAAAGTAAGTTGTAAAAGCTATTGGGCAACATTAAACTTGTGCTGCTGAGTTCACGGGCTGTCTCAGGGGACTCGGTGAACTCCTGCATGCTGGAGAGCTGGAATCTTTTGCACGGTTCTTGGGCACCGTCTTTGTTTTTGCAGTTTACAAATTAGTGGACTTGAGGGTAAGATAAATTATGAATGGGGGAGATTTCAGACTAGCAAAGACTGTGGGTCTTTGTGGTGAACTTCAGGGTCATTGTTTCTTCTGTCATGGCTAAGATCTTTTCAATAACAGAAGCCCAAGATGGGGGGTAAAATTGTCACCAGAATGGATGTGTAAATAGAGCCATGTGAACTTTTCAAACAGTTGCATTTTTTCACTGGCTTGGAGTGACTCAAACATATCAATTGGTATCAGATTTACAAA
>WAAG01083993.1:0-10544 GCA_013390105.1 Tichodroma muraria | reverse complement strand
CTTCCTTTGCCCAAGTCCGTCTCTTCATAAAAAATGGAAAACATCTCCTTTTGGCATTTTCTGAGAAAAATATTTTAGTTCCTTCCATAGTGTTCCTTCCATAGACAATTTAGTTTGTTGTAAAATAAATGCTTAAAAAAAGCCCGTGAAGAATTAAACAAGATTGCTTTGAGGTCAATTCCAACTTATTTTCTTTATTTTTAATTTTCATCTCATATAAAATTAAATAAAAATATTTTTTATCAGGTGGATCCACATCATGATCAAAAAATGTAGTTAATTATCTACTTTCTAGTACAAGTGAACTAAAAGTCTGTTATTTACTGATTTTCTGCAAAGTCTTCTCAGAATTAGTTCAAATGACACAAGAAAGTGGTACAAGTCCAATTGTACATTGTGTCTTTCCCCTTTTACCAAATAGAACAAATCTGCCCTTGAGGCAAGAGGCAGAGGGGAATTAGGGGCCAATTTTCAAAGCATTTTTCATTGATGGTTACTCAGGGACAGCTAAGTGGGAGATGAGAATCAGGCCAAAAGAGTCATACAGCAGGAAAAATGTTTATTGCGTTAGCGAAGGTATAAATCAAAGTGGGCCAAACCGTGTGAAATCACTGAATTCTCAGGGGGTTAAAGCTTTTAATTTTGTTTCAATAAACGCAACCGAAGTAAGGAAAGAAGACAATTCTTCTGAGGTCACAACCTCTGCTATTTCTAGAAACTGCACAGGAGAAATGGTCCCATGCAACTGAACAGGGCTGCAAAGGGTCTGACAGTAAGCTCACTTTATCTTGCTTTTAAAGCTCTCCAAGAAGAAATTTACATTGTGATTAAAGGAGGAAGCAGAGCTGCACACTGAAGCGCTCTGATGAGATATGCTGTCACCAGAAAGGCTCTGTCAGGAACAAAAACTTTCTCCCCAGATCAACCAAATAGCAGCTGAAGGGGTGAAAATGAAGCCTGGCCTTACCAACGGAACAAATCCCATCAGAGACCACTGGTTTGTGTTGATGGGGTACCCACTCAGCGTGACACTGTCCTCACTCCTTGATTGGAGTCTATACAGAGTTAATTTGATTTCTAAATATAGCTGTGGGGTTTTATTAGACATGTTCTGTTGGGCACAAGATAAATACCTGTGATTTACAGACACTACTGGTGGCCCACAATGCTGATAGGGCTAAAACCATTTTACCATCATTATGCACCATTGGTAATAGGAGTGTTATGGAGATCTTGGCTGGGGCTCCACATGGAGAGAGAGTTTTACTTTGTACCTAAATTATGATCTGAGCCCTCTAAAGAAATATAGCGCATCCTCTGCAAATTCAGCATTATTCCTACAGGCAAAGCACATTCTTCCCAAGAATTTACAAGTGAATCTGTTGAATAGTTTATAAGATGGAAGTAATTAAAATTTGGTTCCATTAAGTGTGTAATACCTACAAATTTTGTTTCTCCTAGATGTTGCTAATAGTGTAAAGATGCCCAGCTCTCAGAATTTCAAATTTATGGGAACTTGTCAACATGCTGCGTTTGGAAATATCCAGTTGTAATAATACTCAACAGCAACTGTTTCTTTTTGTTGTGGGTGAAAGAGCTATGGAAGGGCAATGTCAGCAGCTCAGGAGGAAGCTGTCACTGCGCCTTCAGGGACAAATTCAGAGCACAACATCTCTCCATCCTGACTGCTTTGCTGACATGGAGGCCACCAGCTGTGGTGCCTCCCTGCCAGCAGTCACCACAGGGTGAGGTGCTCTCAGTGGAGGTGACCATATGTGGTTGTCACCATCATGTGAATGTGCTGGGAAATCGAGGCCGCTGCAGCCCTTCAAACAGTCTTTGGTGGAGTGGGTTTGGCTGGTGAAAGCATTTGCAGCAGAAAGGGTGATGACCATAGTGCTTTGCCACACAGCCGCAGCAACCTTTCCTTGAGCTGCTGGTGTCCAGAGATACTGCTGCTCTCATCTGGCTATGGAGGTGTGTTCAGCGCCAAATAAACTCTCACTTGCTGGGCTTTTTGCTATCTCTGCAAAACCCAGTGTCACCCTGATAGTATCCCAGGAGGAATCTTTCTGGGCCATCACAAAGGCTGGGTGTTGTAATGCAATGTATGGCATTCAATTCCTGAATATTATCAGGAACCTAGAAGTACTGAAGAGATTTCTTAGGGCAGCGTGATCCTGTAAATGACACTACTTGAACTATCACTGGGATTGGGACCATGGTGTACAGTGCAGAAAGCGTGAGTCTGCTTCGCTTGAGAGGAAGATGAAGATTAATGCTTAAACTTTTTCAGTGTTATGTGGATTTAACCACTAGAGGGAAAGATGGCAAAGTTCGTACATTTTGCTTACAGTCAGACTATCTGTTTTGTGTACCAGGCATGACTCCACCAGCTCTCCATTGCAGCGAGGTGCCCCGGCCATGAGAGAAGCAATCCTCACCCACACCAGCTGTACTCACCCATGCAGAGCTTCCATTTACTCCTACTGTGTACCCACAGTGTCACGTGTACTTTTCATGTGAGAGGACACTTGCTAGTGGTAACTAAATCCTACCCACAGTGCTGGAGCATTTCTATTAGTGAAAAACAGGAGTCGTCCAAGAAGGTTTTGTGTCCTTGCCATCCTTGCCTGTATGGATTTCTCTCACGGTGTTAAGGAAGTCTCAGTCATCCAATTAAAGCAGCGAAACACTACCACAGTGCAGAACTGGGGAGTGGAGAAGAAATGAGAAGTAGAGAGATGGTGGGGAACTAGCTAGCTGGAAGCAGATTTATTTCACCAGTAACAAACCCTGGTTTCAGTTATCCTGGGTCTCACTGTATTTGCCAGAAGGAATATTTAATGGAGAGTTGAGTTGTACTTCCAGGACAATGAATGTATAGCCACAGTAACACAAAGCAGCTCTAAATATCATAAACACGTGAATGACCAAGTCTCAATATTGAGTACATATCTAGATCCATGCTAATGCAGTAATGAAAGCTAAATTTTTACTGTAAGCTTTCTGTATATGATAAAGTGATCCATATGTTTTTGTGTCTCATAGTTCCTTCCAAAGCAAACATCTTAAAAACTGCAACATAGGTGCTATTGGAAACTCAAACTGGCCTAATAAGAGAATTACCAGAATATATGTCACATGCTACAATATAATAACGTAGTTACATAAATACATAATTACTTTTGTTACTCACACATTATTCCACAAACGACTTTTCAATATCCTGGGTCACAAAAAAAAGTTTCCAAAATTACATTGTGACCAAAGATGTTGATAAACATAATAAAAATTAATTGCTCCCCCCTCCCAACCTAAATCATTAGCCATAATTATGTTATCATTTTCTGCCTGATTCAAATCACTCTAAGCCATGTAGCTCCTGGAAACCACTCAAAAGTGGTTGTCTCTCTGGCACAAGTGTAACATAATTATTAGCACTTTTACATGTAGCATTTCACCAGTGTTTTGGTCTTCTGGCAGTTGATGCATCTGGAATGACGTCTGCTGTGACAAAAAGGCTTTAGTTGGACGTTTGCAATATCAGCTCACATGTACAAATCTTCAGCCTTTTAGTTGTTTCTTTTCTTGTGGGAGAAGGGGCTTGAAAGAAAACATAGTTGCTGCTTGATGAGAAAAATTACCCTCACATTGCAGGGCTCCTTGCAATTCCTATAGAACCTGGCTGAATGTCTTGCTGTCCCTGTGCCCCTGTGTCCAAATTTTCCAGGAAGGAGCCAATGGCCATCACGGCATGAAGGTGACAGGGCTGGCCACCGCCACGTGCATGCTCTGTCTCCTGCGGCATTGGGTGGTGGGGTCAGGTGCCAGCACAGCTGTGATTAACACCCTCCAAACCTTTCATGTCCCATCTGATTGCATGCAGGAGCTTGAAGACTTGAACACCATCCCTCAAATGACAGCTTTGATGGACATGTCATTTTCTGACCTCATGTCTTCAAGGACAGTTTTATCCCCATTGGCCCTGGTAGAGCTGGGGGCAAAAACATTGAAACATGAGCTTTGCCTGATAGGCAGTGAGTTTGGTGTTTTATTTGCAGTTTTGATACTTTAAATTCATGTTTCTTGTATTTTCTCAAATGAACACTTCGCCCCAAGAGAGCAGTTTTCCATGTCCATTCAGTGGGAGAAAAATGCTGCCTCAGAAGGACATGAAGGAGTAAGTAACCATTTATGGGTTCAAGGTTGTGGGGCTGCTAATTTTAAAAGTTATATAACTGAAGCCAACTCCTGCTGCCAGCAGCACTTTGCAAAATAATTGTGTTATTAGAGAGCATTTGGACCAGGGAGTAGCTACAGGCTTTGTTGAGGCTGAGCACCACTTGCGGGTGGATACCTGTGGAGTGTGAATCGCAGCCCCATGGAGCTGCACCTCTGAAAAGCAGGACAAAAGGATAAGAGAAATGGGGAACATGGTAGGGTGAGGAAGAAAAATTAAATAGGAAGTTTCAGAGTGGCTGGACTGATTTCTAGAATCATGCAGAGTTTGATAAGCAATTTGGAAGACAAACAACAGAATGGGATTTTAATGCACCAGACCTTTTCCCCTGGATAGCTGCAAACTGAAGGTTTTTGGCTTTTCACTATGAAAGCAGATTTTTCATTTAGAAAGGGGTATGATAAAAAGCCATATTTGCAGAGTTAAAGAACATAAAAGCAAAAAGAAACTCTGGATTAAGATTTAGTAAAAATTATTTCCCCCCTCTACTCATCACATTTTTTGCTTTTTGTTTTGTTCCAAGTCTGCCACTCCTCCAGTCTTTTTTCCCTGCCCATGATTTCCCAGTTGCTCAGCAGCTGACTCCTCACTCAGCTCTCCGTGACCGTGGCCTCTCAGCTCAGTTTAGCACAGTTCAGCTGTGGACACTCCATCCAGGAGGAGCAGTGGTCACAAGCCAGCATGCCCAGAATGCTCCATGCCTGACCTTGCCCCTCTAAAAACTAAACGTCTTGTTTGAACCGGTTGCTCTTGGCTGCTTCTATAGCCACTGAGGAGAGAGAAGCTTCTCCAGAGAATGGTTTCCTCTTCCCGATCCCAGCTGCAATGGGAGCACATGCCCTTGTGTCCCTGTGGCCTGGAGGGAAGCTCAGTGCAGTGAATACATTAAAAATGAGGCACTGGGTTTTTACTTCTCGTGTTCATTGCTCAATCTGCAGTCTTGCTCTGGGTGAAAGCAGTGGTGGAATTCAACATAATTACACTCACTGGGCACATTGTAGCCACAAAAAAATCAAAGCTCTTTCGCAAAGCAGACCACAGTCAGCAGAGCTCCTCTTCCCTAGAAGGATCTCAGGGGCGTCATAGAAGAGCTTCTAGCACACACTGGAAACTTCTGCCATCACATGCAACCTCAGCACCTGCCATTCATCTTCTGGCTTCTGCACTGCTGAGGTGAAGGAACTGTACTAAGACTGAAGTCTTAACTCCTTCCCTGATCCCACAGCTGAATAATTCAGGTTACTCAGTTCTATTGTGGAGGCCCAGAGCTAGGAAAAACTGCAGCCTGGCTGCTCCCCTTCTCCAGCCTGATAGACCTGGGCTGTGTTTTGCAAGGGCTGAGGGGGAAAACTCCACTCAATGCCTACTCCTTGCTTTACTCTATCTTTTCCTTCACTTGTGGGTTACTCTGAAGTGGAGATTTACTTTCCCCAGTGTAAGAAGAAACCAATATAGAGATACATGATCTCTTTATTTTTGTAATAATAATAAACTAATAAACCCCCTGTTCTAAGTTTGCTATTCCACATAGTCATGACCAAGCAGTGCCTTGTGCAGGAAGCTGAGCAACACACAGTCTCCAGAAGTGTTTCCATGAAGATTTTAATCTGCGTAATCTAAGGAGCTTTCTTACAATAAACCATTGAAATCAACTCATCTGGTCCTATTCTTGTGTTTAGAGTGATTCTTCCTTCACATGTGCCTGGGTTGTTATGCCAAGCTCACCAGACACCCTGTTTGTTGTTTCGTGTCACGAGTCCATCCTCAGCAGGTCCAGCTCTCCCAAGCCTTTCTGCCCGCTGCTTCCGCCTGCTCCAGGGACTCCTCGTGTTTGTCCACACTGCTGAGATACATCTTTCAGCTAAGACCCAATTCCTGTTTGGTCTGGAAACCTGACAGATGGATCCCACTTGGGTGGGATTTTACTGCTCCCAGCTCGGACACAATTTAGGATGTTTGGCTATTTGCACTTTGCCCCAGGGGTGTGGAGCTGGAGACTGCTCTTGCTGGAGTCAGTCAGGCCATGGCAAAATTTGAAGTATGCAAAATTTGAGTTATGCCTGGCACATATCCTAGCATGGTGATGGACAAGCTGCTTAGGAATCCCTTTGGCTCTATCTCCAGCAGATGACTTGTGATCTGAATCAGGATGAGCTTCTGGCCTGGGCATTTCGGAGTACAGTGGTTTTCAGGCAAGAACCTGTGAGTCTTTCATCCAGAGACTTAATCTGCCATTTGCTCCACTCAGCAGTCAGCAGAGGTTTCTTGGTTTGTTGCCCATGAGGTGGTCCCTGCTGTGTACTCAAGGTTAGGGCTGCTCAGAAACTCTCCTAAGTAATGCCAGAGCTTAACAGTGCTTAATGCCCTTGCCAGCTCTCTCCCCTTGAACAAAGTTTGGGCCAAGAGACCAACCTGTCAATGGTGGAAGGAGGTGAAGCCTGGGCTGGTCTGAATATTTCCACTTTGTTCCATCGTGCAGCAGCTCAGGGGTTCCTGGCTGACAGTGCACCCATACCTGCCCGCACTCACGAGCAGGGATGAAAATCTGGATTTAGCTGTCAGCAAGGCTGAGGGGGAGGGATGTGGGTGGGAGATAAAAGCCAGAGGCCCACCTTGCCTGGTATCCTGCCCCTTGGCAGCACAGAGAATCAGGCAGTGGGCTTAGCTGGGATTTAGCACAATAATGTGTACTGCCAGAGACAAGGGAAATTCTGCAGTTCTCCACTGCTACAGCTCTGAGAATGTCATCACTTCCAAAATTGCAAACCACAAAGTAAAACAAGAAAGATGAAAGCTTTGAATGAAACTGAGCATTCCGTTCAGATTCAGTCAATTTTGAAGGACATTTTATAAGAAAAAGAAGCAAAGAACATTTCATAAGGGTAATTTCTCATTCAAAACCTAGTGTTTGGCTTTTTCAAGAACAGAATTAATTTCCCCTGACAGCAGCACTGTGGAAGTTTGGAGACAAGTTTGTGAAACTTATTAATGATGTTTTATCTTCTTCTTTCTCCCCCCCTGCCCCCCCTCCCCCCTTTTAAAAGACGAAATTTTGAAGTTTTAGATCTTTTTAAGTTAAAAATGTAAAAAACGTGGGTGAGATCCCTCTCTCTTCCCTTCATGTCAGACAGATTGTTTGCAGGCTGTATGCCAGATCAGAGTCTTCACAGTATATCAGCTACTCTGGTCAAGTGTGAAGTCCTGACTGTGAGAGCAATGAATTTACAAACCAAAACTATCCTTCCTGAGACTAAAAGAACTTTAGTGCTGGAAAACAGTCACACACTGATTTTCTTTCATACCACTGTGATAAAGTCCTCAAGACAATGAGGTATTTATTCCAAGTTTCCTTGGTTTAAGAAGACTTTCAATGCACAGACCTTGTAGGGAGTGAGACACTGTTTATATTAGGCAGAGGCAATAATGGACTTAGATAAGGTATGATCCCCAAATAGGAATGATCAGCGCTCAGAGCCTCTGAGAGGGAACAGGGCTTGAGTCACCAAAGCCTGATACTAAAAGCGATTGCCTGGCCGTGGAAACCTCAGGCCAGTCACCGCTGGCACATTGCAGGCCTGAGGCAATGCTCGGTGTCCCCATTGTCCCGGCGCTGCTCTGCGCCTCGCTGGCCCGCAGCCTTTGTTTCGCACAGGAAGATGACTGCATGGCTGTCCTTGCTCCGTGGCTCCTGGAGTTTAAAAAAAGCCTTCCCTCTGTGAATCACAATATGCAGTCACCAGCCAATTATGTTTGGCTTCCAAACTGTTTACTCCATAGCTGATATATTTTCTCCCCTGATTCTACCTCCACCCTACTTTTTGTTCTTTTTAAGGAATAGGCAGGGGAAAGCAGGACAGAATTTCCAAAATTTGACTGCACAAAATAGACATTTTGGGGTTTTTTATCAGCAGTCCTGTTTCTTGCTGGGTTGCCCGTTAACACCAAACTCCAATGCTGCTCAAGTTTAGCTAGCATGGTGTCAAATTCAGGGAGAGCTTGTTCTCAGGGAAATCTCTGGGAGCATTATCAACATCACTTGAGGGGAAGCCAGTGCAGGAGAAGTGGGGATGCAGTGAGTTCCATCCATTAAAACAAGCAAGTTGTTTCTGGAGAAGAGCAGATCAATCTCTTAAAAGTCATGAAACAGAGAAGTAGGAATTTTGGAGGATGAAATAGAGCATTTCTGCAGTGACTTTACTCAACACTTGATCATTTTGACATTTTAAAAATACAGTGGTATAAAATTACTAATGGAATTTTGAAAATATCAAGCCATTTTGCTCCAGAAGTCCGAATGACTGCTATAGAAAGGAATTAATTGGAGTGCTTCTATTTTTCTTTATGTCTTTTGTAGCACTCTTCCCTAAATGACTGTTGCAACAGAATTAACGTGAGTTTGCAAAGCAGTTTGTGGATTCCAAATCTACATTTTTCCGGTAAAAGAGGATTCAACCTATTTTATAGAATTCTACATACAAGCTCTCCCTTGCATGAGGAATGACTGAAATTTTAGTACAGCCATCTCCTGAAATGCTTCAAGACTGACAGTCTTACTCATCTACTTCAAGTCACCTTTGTTACCTGAACCCTTGCCCACACTCCGCAAAATGTTGGTGCTGTCTTCTGGGAGCAGTGAGAGGTCTCTCTGTGTCTGTGGAATGAGCTTGTTGATTCTCTGTGACTCCCTTGCCATTCCCTGCTGTGCCTCCCTCATGGCTGAGTGTGCTGCCTTGGTGTTTAGGTAAATCTCCAAACACCGACTTCTTCAGGTCACAGTTCTGGTGGTTTGGTAGCAACAGGATGGCCTTGGCCAGTACTGGCCTGTGGTTGTAAAGCAACTGGAACTGCAAGGATGTGTCTCTGTGCATAGCCAGGCTGGCTGGAGGATGCTGGAGGGAGCGAAGGATGCTTTAGGCCCACTGGCACCAGGAGGTGGGATCAGCCTGCAGAGCCCTGCAGCAATGCCAGCAGGCCAGAGAGAGCACAAGACCACTCCTGAGCACGAAATCAAGTCTGCAGGAGCAACACATGAACTCATGTGTTTGCTGTGTGGCTTTGCAGTCAGCAAAATTTCAGAAAATAGGAATGTGGGATCAAAAAAAGAAGAAAAAAGAGGGGGGGAAGAAGGAGAAAGATAAGGGCAGACTGGAGTTCAGAGAGGATCTTGTTCCCACTTTAATGAAAATATGATTTCAAATGCAAAGAAATCCTGTCCTGGGCCAGGTTTCTTCCTCAGAGACCAGTGCAGAAGTTTCCCCCTTTCTCAAGGGGACTCCTTCTTCATGGTAGCCTTTCCTGAAGAGGAGTGGGCTGCAGGGACAGGCTGGACCAGCTGCAGACCCCCCCTGTGGCTCCCGCCCCACCTCGGGCGCTCAGGCACCACTGCCAGGGCTTCAGGGTGCCTGGGGATCCCCCTCACAGCCCTTCTGCTGTGGGAAATTGAGTGTTTGCAGGGCCTGAGAGTTTCCCTTTCACCCAGGGGAGCTATGGCTTGCTTTTTACAGCCATGTTGTTGTAGGGTCCTGCAAGGTGTCACTTCATACAAGTAATAAGGATCCTTTACAAAGCTGGATAACTCTAATCCCTGGATCAGAGTTCAGGGTAGAACTTGCCTGTCACTATTTGCAGCTTCTGTGAAGTCTGTGCTCATTCTGACCTCAGTGCTAGTGTTGCCAAAATCAGGACAACTTCTCCTCTTGTCTTTTACTGGGGTCCAGATCTTTTTTTCCTATGGTGTTTGGAGCATATCTGTTCGCAGGCTGGCTTGTTCTTTATGCAGGCTAGGATGTAAATTGAAAACTGGTTCAGTGTGCCTGGAGGTACAGAAGTGTTGGAACAACATTTTTCTTGGTGGCTTGCTTGGCTCTGTCCCTCCAGCTCCTCAGGTGGACAGACTAGACAAACAGGGAAAGGAAAAGGCACCTCACTTTCGATAATTATTTTCCAATGACAGAAATTTTTGGTCCACATTAAGAAAATTAGGGGAAGGTGAGGCTCACTGTTATTTTTCATAGATACTTTGGCCATTTTTTGTCCCCTTTCCAGAGAAAATTTTGAAATACCACAAGAAGATATTAGGATGTATCCCAGCTGGTTCCTTTTTCTTATGTCACCCGGAGTCATGCTGGTGTTCCAGAAACCTTTCTGTTGACCTCCTCACTGACCTCCCACCAGGACAATGCCTGCTATGCTACTCCTCTGCCACCTCTTCACCAGAGATGTTCAACTCCATCTCCCAGGAGGTACTGGAACACCAGAACACATGCAAATAATCTTTTCTGTTTGGAGGGAAAAAAAAAGA
>WAAG01083991.1:7064-17081 GCA_013390105.1 Tichodroma muraria | reverse complement strand
CAGATACAAGAGAAAGGATGCGGTACAACAGGGACGTGCTGAAGGATATATCTCCATTTATATCCGACCCTGCCTTGGATCTGGAAGGAAGGTTTATTTGGTTTGGAAGACCTGGAGCCCCAGCCCTAACCTTTTGAGAGCCTGTACAAGAGAAAATTATAGTTCATCACTACCTTACCAGCCTGAGTACAGGTTGATGGTGAGTGTCAAAGTGGTTCCCTGAGTCCTGGAGCAGTAAAGACTTGACAGACATCTGGTTTCAGGTCCCCATGGAAGTGGCCTGTGGTACTTCCATCACTTGTACTTTATGGCTGGAGGCTTCAGTGGNCCATCACTTGTACTTTATGGCTGGAGGCTTCAGTGGAGTTTGATGGGAAATTCTGGGATAAGTTCCCATTGTCTCAGTAAGAATGTATACATCTAACTTTATTGGGCGCTTTCAAAGATTTGTGTTTAATGTCTCAAAATAATGTCTCTCACTTTGCCTTATGCACAATCAGAAGTAGTTGAGGCTTTTTTAATGCACAGCCTGAAAGAGCTCATCCTTAGCTTTACTCTGGTCTTAATCATTTAAAGCAGCAGCATTAGACTCTTCTCAAGTATGTTTAGTGTGTAAGTTGTGTATTGTATGTAGCAAAAACCTTTAAAATGTAGAGGTTTGCATTGTGATTATCTTTTACAAATTAACAGTCTATAAATGTTTTATGCTGTTAGAAAAGTGTATAAGAACAAAGAAGAATTGTATTTGAATTAAATAACTGTGAAAGAGAGTAGTAAATATGAAATAATTTCTACCAAAAATGTTGAAAAGCAATGCACTTAGAGAAGAAGAAAAAGCTAAACCAAGGTAAGCATGATGTAACTATATAGATTGGAGATTCACAAAGCTACAGAGCCTGCAGCCTGTGAAATACAACTGGTGACATTGCATTGCTGTGGCTTGATTAGGTTTTTAGATTTTACATTGTTATTGGGCTGTATTGTGGCAGTTCTCTCTAGAAGCTATGGCTTTTAAAACTGCAAGCTAAAATATTTGTACACTTGTGTTAGTTCCCAAAGTGGTGGCACGTGGCAGCTTCCTTGGTATTGTAGAGCAGATAGGCCTTAGGAACACAATGGTTTGAGAAAGCATGGTTGCTGAACCCACACCAGCCCTCATGTCAAGAATGTTACATGATTCTTACTATATAGGTGAAAAATAATTTTTTTTAATCACCAAAGTCCAAGAAGATGTACATAAAAGTGAGTTTTAACATCTGCTTTCTAGCCTTAGCTATTGTCAGTATTGGTGGAAGGTACAAGTAATTCAAAGAACTCCACTGTTATAGGCCGTGTGATTACTTGTTAGTACAAAACCCTTTAATTCCACTTTGATTTCCTTCTCTTATTTTGGAGCTGTGGGGATATTTTGTTAGTTCACTACCCTACTGTACTTGAAGCAGGTTTGTAAGATTCATGGCTTCACGTGTAACACTGCTAATACAATTTACAAAGTACTTATGACTGGGGAAAAAAACCCTATTGTCAATACAATCTTCAGGGAGTCCATCCTATTGGGAAGTACTAGATAAGGCATGGATTGTAGAAGATTTCAGAGCAGAATTTTAAATTAGGACAAGTCAAGGGTTTAAGAGCAGTGGATCCTAAACAGCTAGGAAGAGGACATACCCTTGAAGCTGGAACAAAATGGAGAATATCTTCTTTCACCCTAAAATATTAGAAGATTCCTCCAAACACGTCCCATAATCTAAGCCTTTTATTGTCTAGGCTGATTTCAGCGTACAGGAAACCAAATTTGGTTTTCCTTTCCAGTTGATTTTCCATGGAGCAAAGGCTACAAAGATTAACATTTCATTCCTATTATTTCATGAATTGGAATATTTGTTTTGATTATGGATTATTAAATAAATGCAAATCCAGCTGCCTATAGAGAAAATAAAGGTTTTCATAATCTGCTTTCTAAGAGTCTTTTATTGCCAACAGTCTTAGAGAGTGTTTTCAACTCATTAGGTACCAGAAAACATTTTGAAAACTTCTAATAAAAAATCTCAAACCTTTAAACTAAAGGTGTCAAGTAGCAGTCATTTTTCAAAGAATTGTGAAGAGGTTTTGGCCTTCTATGGAAAACATTCATTTAAACTCTGGGTGTTGTGCTTGAAGGCAGTACTCCAGAGACAGAAGGCTGGCTTGGCTGAACAGCATTCTTCTCTTGGAAGTATAGCAAAAAAGGGAGTTGTATGCCCATTGGAAGCAAGGTCACGTGGCATGGGAAGAATACTGAGATGCTGTTTGCCAGTGTAGGGAGAAAATCCATGTGGTCAAAGCTCAATGGGAGATGAAGCTGCCAGAAATGTGGGGAACAATAAAAGGAGTTATTTCAGTATCAGTGAAAAAAGGCAGCTTAAAAATAAAATCAGCCCATTAAGGGTGGGGATGGTCACCTCACAAACAGGAGCATGGACAAGGCAGAGATGTTTAACACATTCTTTGCCTCTGTCTTCAACATGGATGACAGACCAAGGGAGGCTCAGTGCCCTGAGCTTCAAGGACTATGACTGCAAGAATGATCAACCCCAGTTGACCCTGAGATTGTGTGGGACCAGATGCTCCTGCTGGACCTTTACAAATCTATGGGACTTCATTGGGATTTATCTAAGAATCCTCAAAGAGCTGTTGTCATTTCAAAATCTCTCAATGATTTTCATGGGGTTTTGGGAATCTAGAGAGGTCTCAGCCGACTGAAAGCTGGAAAACGTCTCAAGTTTCAAAAATGGCAGGAAGGAGGACCCTGGAAACTACAGGCTTGTCAGTCTCATTTCAGTGCCCAGTAAAATCATGGTCACGATTATTCTGGGAGGTGTTGAAAACCAGGAAGACAATGCAGTCATCAGTCACAGCCAGCACAGCTTCATGAGAGGGAAGAGTCCTGCTTGTCAAACATGATTTCCTACCTGACAAGGTAGCCCACTTTGTTGATCAAGGGAAGACAGTTGATGTAGTCTTTTGGGGTTTCAGCAAAGCTTTTCATAATAGTTCTGTCTGAATCCTTCTGGACAAAATGTCCAGCCCACAGTTGGATAAACACACACATGTGGTGGGTGAGCAGTTGGCTCATGGTTCAGGCACAAAGGGCTACAGTGAATGGGGTGCCATCAGACTGGTGACCTGTCACTGGTGGGGTTCCTCAGGGCCTTGTCCTCAGCCCTGTGCTCTTCAACATCTTCATAAATGACTTGGATGCAAGTCTCGATGGAATACTAAGTAAGTTTGCTGATGATACTACATTGGGGGAAGCTGCCATCTCCCTCAAGGGCAGAGAGGCCCTGCAGAGAGACCTCAGTAAACCTGAGGACTGGGCAATCACCAATGGTGTGAAGTCTAACAAGGGCAAGTGCTGGACTCTGCACCTGTGATGGTAGAGCCCTGGTTGTGTGTGTAGACTGGGGAACGGGAGGCTGGAGAATAAGACCCTGAAGAGCAGCAGTGTGGAAAGGGACTCGAGGATCCTGCTCAATGGCAAGTTGAACATGAGCCAGCAGTGCCCTGGCAGCCAGGATGGCCAACCATGTCCTTGGGTGCATCAGGCACAGCATCACCAGCCAGGCAAGGGAGGGGATTGTCCCACTCTGCTCTGCACTGTGACAGCATCACTTGGAGTCCTGAGGGCAGTTTTGGGTGCCACAATATAAAAAAGACATTAAGCTATTGGAGAATGTCCAATAGAAGGCTGTGAGGATGGTGAAGGGTTTGGAGGGGAGGCTCTGTGAGGAGCAGTTTAGTCTTAGTCTCCTCAGCTTGGAGGAGACTGAGGGAAGAGCTCATTGTGATCTACAACATCCTCATGAGGGGAGGGGACTTCTTCACTCTCCTGACCAGTGTCAGACCTTGAGGAAACAGCATGAAGCTGAGTCAGGGGAGGTTTAGGTTGGATATCAGGGAAAGGCTTTTCACCCAGAGGGTGGTTGGGCGCTGGAACAGGCTCCCCAGGGAAGTGGTCACAGTGACAGCCTGGCGGAGTTGAAGAAACATTAGGACTCTCAGGCACATAGGATGACTCTTGGGTGTATTGTGCAGGGCCAGGAGTTGGATGTGATGATCCTGATGGCTCCCTTCCAGCTTGGGATATTACATGATTCTGTGAATGCTATGCAGCTGAGGGTGCAGGCCTCATGAGGGTGCATCTGCCATCCCCAGAGCTGGATGACGGCTTTGTCCCTGCTTTCTGGGAGTAGGGTCAGTCCCGTGGCCTATCTTCTTGGTGGGCTGTCTGCTCCAGTTATGTCAGGCATGGGTGCTCACTGGAAAGAGACATTTTGCAAGAAGCAGGCTGTAGTGAAGGTTTGAGCTGCCTTCAAGGCTGTTTCCAACTGCTCTGGTAAGGAAATGGAAAACATACCTGTGCATAAAGTGCCAGGCACCAAAAAGCTCAGGTCCTAAATGTGGGCAGTCAGCCGCTTCTGAGCCGAGATGTGCTGGTGTTCACCTGCAGGTGCCATTTCACCTGCCAACACAACTAAGGACACTCCCAGCAGGAGCTGGGAATCTAGGCCACGCTAGGCCTGGAGACACTCCCTTCTTGTGGCCAGACTCACGGGGGCCAGGTGCAGCAGCAGTGATTGGGGTTTTCTGCTGCTGCCCTGTGGCCCCCCAGGACCTGAAGAGGGCTGGAGGCACCGTGCAGAGGCATGCAGAGTTTGCAGGTGCCCCTGATGCATTCACACCTGCATTTCTTCTCCCCAAGAGCAGTGTAACTTCCCAAGGCATGCTCAGGCTCAGCGTTTGTCCAAGGGAAGGAAGGGCCTTTGGAAGAAGACGTGTGGTCAGTGGAGGAAGAGGACTAGGGTTAGAGCTCAGCACAGCTAAGCTTCCTGCTGACATGGAGACATTGTCCTCTCCACAGTACACAAAGTGGCTGCTTTTGGCCTTGCCAAAAGACATTGAGTCACTCTCAATGGAAACATCATGGAGTGGACTACCCTTTTCTATTCTCACCTATTCAGTGTGCCAAGCAGGAAAGCTACCTTTACAGGACAGGGCATCATCTGGCTCAGAAGGAGGGCCTGTATTAATGCTTACATGCTTCCACGAAAATCGTATTTGTTGAAAAGAAGCACATGTGTCACTCTGTCAAAGTACATGGAGCTCCTGTAGTGGTGTAAAGTCAGTGTAGGCGAGGTCCAGGTCCTCACGTGCCTCTGACATTTTTCATCCCTGATTCTACTGGGTTGAGCAATTGATTGACTTACTAATATTCAGTATCCAGATGAACCTTTTGGAATGGCATACATTCCACTACAAAATGTGTCTCCATGTCGACTAAAAAAACCCAAGCCCAACCCCAAATCCATCAAATAAACTTCATTAAGGAACCTGAGCATAAGAGAATAGACTCAATGCGTTTCAATCTAGTAATAGTTCTCACTGGTTTATTACTTTGGTTAAACATATACAAACTGAATAACCAGAAAACAGTTGCATGACACTTATATTCCAAACTACATTACTCAAGGACTTCCTCAGAGACAAAATTTGTCTCTATAGCTAAAATATCACAGTCAGCAGAGAGGCAAAGACTTGAGATTCACAAAAGTGGTTAGGAATATAAATTATCACAATATTTCCACATACATTATTTTTCCTGCAATTCTCAGTTAAAAATGTTTCTAAAAGTAATAAATATTATTAAATAACACTTGTACAATAAAACTTCCTTTTACAGCAAAATAGTCACTTTTTAATTTTGTTGTTGCTGCCCACAATGCAAAGAAAAACATTTACCTCGAAAGAAGAAACCTAGCTTCTTTCAAGTTTTAACTCTGCAGGAGATTACTAAGAAGCAGTTATCACAGCAATCCAGACAAAAAGGACACAAATATATACTAATTATAATCTTCACATTCTTCACTTAATAGAAAATTTCACTTAATTTTGAATTGATGTATGCCTGGGTGTGTTTGATGTCTTTTTCCTCATGGAAGAAAAAGGAGGACTGCTAGAAAAAGCTTTCATTTGATCTGGACTTTATTTCATCTTCATGATAGCTACATAAAGTGTAAATCTGCATCTTAATCTCAAATTCTGAGGCTATCTTTGTTTTCTGAGTCATCTGCACTGATTCTTACACAGTGGGGTAGCAGAATGAGTCATCTGGTTCTAGCTTCCTTCTTCCTTTGGTTTCCATGACCTGTTGTGTTGTCAAACAAGGTTTAAACACTCTTTGTATGGTGCTTTTGCTAGAAATGTGTAGCTCTGAAATCTTATCCCCTTTACTGAGACAAAAAACCAAACAAACAAACAAACAAAAAAAAGCCCTGCATTTTCTCCCTGTAAATCTTAGGAGATATTTACATTGGAGTGTGCAGATCACGTGTACTTGCAGATGCAAGTGTACATCAGGGCTTGTGAACATAAACATAAATGTCTCAATAAGTGATGAGCAGTAGGCTTTGTATCCCCAGAGGTTCTGCTTTAACTCTATCAACAAATTAGCATGTTTATAATTTGGCAACAACTCTCTATTCTCATTAGTGTCTTAAATGCCTACTGGCTCATGTTTCCAGGCTTCACATTTCTTATCCCTGAAGTTTTCTCTCCCAAGACAGCTTTTCACTCTCTATCCAAACCTCTGGTTAACTGCAGGCAGTTTGTATGTCCATGTTATCTTTCCCATGGGCCTGCCCTCATTCCAGCTGCATTCAATGCAGATATGGCCAGGGTCCACAGACACTGTATGCGAGTGAGTAGAGTAAGTCCAGCTGATCACAGAGCATTAAGTGGAAATTCACCCACATTTGTAAAGCTTTGAACACACATGGATATGTGAAGACTGCAAACCTCAGCTTGGGCAAAAAAGACCATGTAAGTCAAAGTGTTTTTGACAGTACACTAAGGTATGTCTGAATTTAGACTTTATGCAGACATATTTTGAAACTGTCAGGCAAATAAAAAGGGAAGTATGTCTCTTACTTCAGCTTAGACTTCATTTATGCAAATATGGATTATAGTTTTCTTAATATAAATTCTTGGTTGTACCACTTACTTTGGATAGACATTGGAAGCTAATAAAAAAGATTTGAAAGCATATTCAAAAGGATTTGTAAGCTTTTTTCAGAATACTCACAAGTTTCAAATATCCCTCTAATAACTGCAAATTTCATAGAAGGTGCAAAACTTTGCTGGTTATCAAACTACTGACAAATGTCTAAATATGCATCAATTCTATTATTAATAAATTATAGCTGGCATCTGGCATTGATGTGCCAGCAGCAATCACGCTACAGTATAATTATTTTTTTAATTCTCCTCATCTTACTGCACATGATGCCTGGGGACCATGGTGATAAGAAATGCGAGTATAGTATTTCACAGTGTGGAAAAAGTATGAATACAGGCTTATAGAAAATTTAGTGCTGGCAGATGACATTTACCAGTCTGTTAAACATTTTGTTTCAGTGACAGTGCACATTTTGCACTGAAGTCTTGGTCCCAGGACTATGTCCTTTGTTCAAGCTTTTATTAGAATGTCCGGCAGACAGGTTTTGGCAGAACCAGTGTTACCTCCCATTGTGAACCTTGTAGGAAATGAAGTGGAGTGAAACAACTGTATAACTGGGAAAAAAGGTTAAGGCATTGAGCCATGGAAATTCCACCTTCTCATATGGTGACCATCCAGGCATGGTTAGTTTTAGCATTCCTTTCTTGCATTAAGGAAAGGGAAGCTGCAACTCCTCAGTCTGAGAAAACTCACACTTGCCAGAAGATAATTCAGTTTTCAAACCATATTTTCAGGTTTCATTGCTTCTGAAGCATCTGAAATAATTGAAATTTTGGGAACATGATTGTACCTAGATGTCCATCCTGTCACTGCCAGCAACACTGGATGAATTTTATTAACTTAATAATTAGTTTAGATCTGCAATAAAAAGTAATCAAAATCATCTGGTTCTCATATAGATGTTCGTTTAAAGGCATTGAATGTGTTTTCACTGTCATTAGTTCCTATAGTTGCAACACAACTGAATTCAAAACTATTAGTCAGATAGGACTAAAAACCAATGTAGACAGTCTTGCAGGATATTTAGGGTTCCAGTTCTGACTTCTCAGCTATTGGAAAAACATCAAAAGGTACTATAATATCACCTAATCTCAGTGATTTCTATTGAGTCTAGAAATTTTTTTCTTTCAGTGAAGTCCCACTTCTTGAAGTCATGGTAGTGAATTACTACAAGCAGATGTCTAGTCCTTGAGGTTGCATAAAAAATGAGAAAAGGTGAGGGACTTCAAACCAAAGGTGAACATTAAAAAACTCACATTATTATGCTGTCAGTTGTCAGGTTTTCAGCTAACTTCTCAGCATTTAAATCTATCTTATTACTTTTCCATCTCTTAAATTGGTGTCAGTGTTGGCTCCTCACAGAAGTGAGCACAGCTGCTTCAGCAGGTTCAATTAGTCCTTGTTGAAATCAGTTTAAAATTGGTCTAATGACAGCTGGTTTCGAACTATCCAAATAGCTTTACAGTTTATTCGTCCTTTTCATAAAGGGGAAAGCCAAATCTACCAGAGTGACAGGGACAAAAAAAACAACATGGCAGGATCCACAAACGGAGTACCGAGTGGTGCACATGCTTTTCCTTTCTGGATGGTTTTGAGACTGTGTGGCTCCCAGTGATGTAGAAAAGCACCATGTGTGGCCGGACAGGGTGAGCTGGCCCGTCGTGTCAGCAGGGCTCTGTCGCAGTGCAATGGCGCTGTTGCCATCTCAGAGCACGTTGCATCTAGACGAGATATATGTGACCTTTGCATCATCAGTGGATGTGCTGAGCTGGGCACGTCGGCTGTGCTGACAGGGCAGCCCAAAACTGCCAGATTTCCCTGGAGGCACAGTTTGTGAAATACAGTCTGGGAAATTTAGTATTTCCGTCAAGCGTTTTCTTTTTGTATCTCCTTGACACCAGCTTTAATTTCCAAAACATGCAGCTAAGTGGGTGCTAAATTATTAGAGCTACAGCTAGGACAGTGGTAAAAAAAATTAAGGTATTTATTTTAGTGTATGTTTAGTGCCTATAATTCATACACCCAAATATTGTCACATTTTTCCAGGATATTTAGGAATCCAAAACGAACATAGGAAGCAGGTGGGCTTTTTGAAGACACCTAAGGGGGTAATGCAGCAGACTTTTACTGAAATTATATGAAATAGTCAAAGGAAAAAGACACCTTCTCTTTTAAGTAGTGATATCACTGTGAAAACTTTCCAGAACATGGCTACAGGAAGGTTAGAGCATGGAATAACAAGCATTATATGTGAAAAAAAGTGGCAGCTGAGATAATTTAAACTGAAATATGGTGGAACAAGGATAAATAAAGACATTTTTTGAGACTCTCAAATAAAGTAATTTTGGTAGACATGGGATCTACTGTACTACTTTGGGGTATAAGATCTGTACCTATTTCTTTGCCACTCCCAGTCTAGTAAAACAAAATTTTAAGAATTCCACTAAACCCAGTGCCATACTGATTTGGGTTGAATTCACCATTTAATTGCTCTCCTTTGCTCTCAGCTCCCATTCAGACCTAGAAATATCAAATAATAACTATCTTAGGTGTCTCAATAATTTTCAGGTTTCAGATTACTCAAAATCAAACTTTCAAGTGGCAACTTTGCCATATTTAAAAGCAGAAGGTACAAGAAAGTTATTTCAGAATTTTAACATGATAGTCCTACCTGAGTGTATTCTAAGTGAATTCTTCAGTCAGTTTGATTATGGTTTGACAAATTTTTAAACTCAGCAAGTTCTTAGAGCAAATGTAACTTTAAGTACACTGCGGGGTAGGCAGGTACTTAACCTAGACTTACCCTGCTGAGTCTTTATGAATCAAATCTGAAGATTTGATTTGAGAGACTGGTGCTAGAGAAGACCTTGGATTGCTGAAGGCTAAATCTTGACTCTGGCACAAGTATAGCATTTACAAGTACTGTGTCTTTTGAATTTGACTCATAATAAGATTCATAGAAT
>WAAG01083989.1:90978-105675 GCA_013390105.1 Tichodroma muraria | reverse complement strand
TCTCTCTCTCTCTCTTACACATTGGGGTTTTTTCTTTTCAAAGAGATAAAAAACCAAAAAGGGGCCACACCCATTGCAGGGCCTTGTTTCAGCTGAGCAAATTCAAACGGCAGGCTTAGATCAGGGTCACTACTACCAACACACCCTTCTCTCTTACATACAACACTATCAAAAGGCATTGTTGTTCTATTTAAAGGAAGTGCTTCGCAGCAATCAATGCTCTTGTAAATCATCTGTAAACAGGCACTAAAATAACAGCTGGCACTCAGGAAAACAGCATTACTGGGAACAGGGAGCTTAACTCCTTGGGTGTAATGGATTTTTTACTTAACAAGAGAGAAGCATTTAAAAACTGCTTCAACATTGTTCAATCTTCCTGAATACAAAGCTTGAGCTAGAGAATACAATAATGAAATCCCAGAAATTCTATGTGTCAGGGTAAGAGTGATAAATCTTTTTCATCAGGCATTCATGAAGGAAGAGGTTTAATGAAAATGTTGAAGCCTCAATCTCCTGTTCCAATTACATTGTGAGATGTTATTTTTTCTTTTTTGTTTCTTTTTCCTGTTTTTCCATTGAAGTGCTCCTAAATGAGCAATCACAGTTCAGGATGGATTTCATTTTACCCTCTTGTGTTGGTTCTCCTGAAGCTGGAGCAGATGCTATACCATACTCTGAGGTAATTTCTGTTGAAAAATGATCTATATCTGTATCTACTTTTCAAGATCTTTTGCTAAAGATACAGTTCTAATCCAATAATCTTTTTCATACCAATGGCAGTAATTACACACATAGGATGTTGTAAGCAGGTGAGAAGGAATCAAATTCTTAAATTCTGTTTTCCAGTAAGCAGATCCTAACTTTGCTTTGCAAACTTAAGTTAGCTGAGGGCAAAGATTATTAAACACTTAGAATTTGTTTGTCTACACAGCTGCATTGCTTTAATGACTGTTACGTTTTCAGTGAAATCTAATCCTTTGTTAAAAAGCTCCTGTTTAGATCTGTTAGTCACCCAGAATAATGAATTCCCCCAAAATTTAAAAGTCCTTTTGACTACTGAGTAACTGAACATATACTTGTGTTTCCTGCTTCCTCCAGTTATTCAACAGGCAAAAGGACTTTTAATTCTTTTAATTTATTTAAAATATTTAGGTGAAAAAATATTTGAATATTGAATTTAAAAAGCTTGTTCCTCCTAATCTCCCTAAGCACAGGTATATTAATTATTTATTGGTGTCACAAGCATAAGTTAAAGCTAGTCTAGAAGTCTGACTATTACTAACCTCTGGCAGTGTAACAGGGCAATTGCCTTAAAGACTGAAGTGAAACAAAAGTAAATTAAGCAAATGCAGTAATGAAATGCTACCTGTTGAAAGTTTTCATAAATATGAAGCTGGTAAGGTTGATTTACTCAACTGATAGTTTCCTGTTCATGTTGCATGTAGTGGATTATAAAAATTAGGACTCGTTAATAATACAATAGCACAAAAATTGACACGAACTGAGCTTTGAATTGAACCACTACAAACTAAAGGTGTCAACCAAAAAGCAAAGCAAAAAACGTTAATGAAGTTATTACCTTGGAATGTTGCTCCTTTAACTTCATTATTATACTTGGATCATCCTTTTTGCTCGCCATAAGCAACCTAAACATCTGTTCTCTGTACTTGCTCATGATGAGTTCCAGAGCAGACTGGTGCTCCTCGAGAGATGTGCGCAGTTCTGCCAACAGAGTTTAAAATGCAGTTAAGAGTTTAACACAGAGAACCAAGTCAAAATGCACAAGTATTTCAGCTTGAGAAAACAGAAATGAGCCCGTAATTGAGTGTCCCTGCTCCCTGCACCATGAAGTCTACACAGGCTCTACAAATGGCTTTGATGGTGATCAGCCTGGACGATTCCTGGTCAGTAACAAACAGTTTTTTGTTAGTGTGACCTCCTGTTCGCTCCCCGTGGCTGACAAAAGCCATCTGGAGTGTGGCTCGGAAGTTTTTCCCCAGCCACTACAAGCCACACTGTACAAAAGGCAGGAAGGAGTTCACAGATCTGTT
Source organism: Tichodroma muraria (assembly GCA_013390105.1). Taxonomy (NCBI): domain Eukaryota; kingdom Metazoa; phylum Chordata; class Aves; order Passeriformes; family Sittidae; genus Tichodroma; species Tichodroma muraria. The sequence goes on along the minus strand of WAAG01083989.1, from coordinate 103,624 downwards.
TTAATCTGCAGCTTGGTAAAACCAGAGTTGAAAAATACTTCTGTTCAAAATATACTGAGTCAAAGTATAAATAACCCTGAGAGGAGGCAAGAGTCATCTGAATTGAGATCACTGAATCCTTTGCTGAATGGAACTGTTAGACTACCTAAGGCTTTCATGGAGGAACAGTGCATTCCTAGTGTACAGAATTCCAGAAGGAATTCTACTTCTCTACTTACACCGTAACTTGCCCTGAGTGCGCCTATTATTTTTGGCAGTGGTTAAACACTTCTCCAAAAAGATCCCTAAATTGCAGAATTAAGTTCTATTTATCTCCTCACTTTGTGATAGACATTAGGTAAGGACCGAAAAAAGTAATTTTTCCCAAATCTTTTTCTTCATCAGTCCCAGAGGTTCGACTTTAGGACTCTTGCTTGAATTGTATTATGATCAGTTAAACTGACAAATTGAAATTAGAAGAAAAAATTTCTTCTACAACTACGTTTTGGAAAAAGATCAATGGTAAAAGTCTAATTATTTCCAGTGATACAGGCTGGAGCTTAAAAGGATAGAATATTCACATTTTACCTTTGTTTTCCTGTTGCAATTCCCTAATCTGTCTGTTTTCCTGCTGGATACCCATCACTAGAGTAGACCGAGGGCGATGTCTTGCTACTTCATTGAGCTCTTGGATTTCTTCCTGGTACTGGTTATAACAAAAACAAAACAACAAGGCACAGCATATTTGATGAACCAAAGGCAGGTATTACTCAGCAGGTCACAAAGCACCTGTCTTTGTCTACTGTCACTCACAGTCTGTAACCAGGAAGACAGTGCTTGCTTTTAAATACTATCAAACACACCAGAAGGTGTTGCAGACAACCTGTCCTTTAGAGAAATAAAAGCATCACCTTTGTTTTCAAACAAGTTTCACACCTTAGATGTGTGCAGTGGATGCTATTTAACCTTCAGTTAACGCAGGCCAAGTTCACCATCAGGCCATTTAAAACTCATAGAGATGTGGTAAAGACAAACTGTGAGGTACTAACCTCTTGACATTTACTGTGGCTTCCCAAACCCTTTAACCACAAGGCTGTGTGGGTACAAGTCGCCCGAATCAAGGGATCCTGACTCCCAACAGACAGGGAAATGTAATACTCTTGATCTGAAGCCATGAAACTGCTGCATGACTAGTTTTGCAGGGCTGAATTGCATGCAGGGTTTTATTATTTTATAGGCCCATTAATCTATCTTGGGTTCATTAAAGTGACAGGATGAACTCCCATATGGAAATTCACAAGACATCTTTACGTTCACCCAAGAGTTGTCTCGTGGAAGTCACTCGATCTAACAACATGCCTTGAGCAGCTTAACATCACAACAGAAATGAGCACAAAAAAGCCCAAGAGGCTATTTGGAAACAAAAGGAGACAGTGCAAAGACAAAGTATTCTAACAGAAAAAAAAAACATGACAGAGCCTCTGTATGATTCAACGGGCATGCTGAAATTATAAAAATGTGTAGTATTGCATTGGAGAGCAAACCAAGAGACATCACAGAGTGGTTTGTAAGATACCAAGCCCATTTCTACCAGTGTTCTTCCAATAAATGCTTGTTTTCAATATTTATGCTGGAGTAACAGTGAAAGTGTTTCCACGGTCTCAAACTATATAAACAAGCTATTTTCAGATGAGAGCCACACCTCTACTAAAAACACCAAGTCTGCATTAGAGGATTCACCCAACACCACGCTCGTTCTGCGCTGCGCAGAAGCACTCAGAGGATGTAAAGGCTGTCATTCCCAGGAGCAAGCAGGGCTGGAGAGCAGACCTGTTTCATGGCTTCCACCCGCTTGTTGAGCGCTGTGGTCTGTTCGATGAGCGCCTCGGCCGCGCTGTCGTGCTCCCGCAGCCGCTCCACCAGCGCCTTCGCGTCCGCCAGCGCCTTCTCAATGGTGCAGCTCATTTCTGAACACGACAAAGGCAGCGTTGGCACCACAGCACCTCTGCCACAGCACAGCTACCTAGGGGACAGATCAGCTGCCAGAGGCAGGGTACTGAGCACAGGAGAGCTGGGCAGCGCACCTGCTTCTGGCAGAGTGATACAGAAAGTAAAAGAATGTTACATGATCTCGTTCTTTTTAATGCTACTTTTTTTTTAATGTGCCCTCCTAACAGATACACTTAAGGATAACTGAGGTATAAATCTAGCACAAAAGAAGATGCTGAAGGGTAACAGTGGCCTGGAAGCTTCTGATGACTTAAATCAGGCGAGAAGGAGCAGCTCAAACTGATGGAGTAGAGAAAATTGCTCAGGGAAAGTTCAGAAGACGAAAGGTTTGTGTTTTGTTCATGTCTATAAATGAACACCGCTGCATGGAATGAACTGTGACATTTTCAACAGAGAAAGCAGCTCAGCTAAAGAAAAGAACCAACTGCACCCTTACAACACTGGCCTTCTACCTGCAGCACTTGTTTACAGGAATTACGGATTGCCAGAACTGCCAAACTTGCAAAATGCTTGTGCCTATCGCCAGCAATACTGGCCTTTACACTACATTTTTTTCTTATTCATGCTTGGTAGGTTAAGTTTCAGGACCAAGATTTTCAGCCTATGTTTTTACTTTCTTTTAAGGAAGCTTGGACTTACTCTACTGAAAAGGAAATCAATTTAAACTCCTTTAACAGTCTTCAGCAATCAAAGAGCAGGGATAGAGGTTTGTAAGATTTATGGGCCTTGTTGATATCAGGCTTAATATTTGGTTTAGGAAATGTTCTAAGGTACAAAAAGAATCATCTAAATCCATTTCTTATCCAGGCTGTTTGCAAAAGTAAAGATTTTTGTAAGCATTAAAGATTATTGAGTCTTTCCTCAGATACATGAAAAAAAAAATCACTTTAGGTTGATTTTCTAACTTTCTCAGGCATTTCTACAAATCATGGCCCAGGATCTTTAAGCCAAGCTTAAAGAAATCCTCAAATTTGCCTCAAGTGACTTTTTGCCCATCCCAGGTAAGCAGTAGAAGGAAGGATACTTCAAACATTAGACGTTTCACCTGTGTTTTCTGGGATTCACCTGCTATCAAAAGGATCAGCATTTTGGCATGTGCAGGTTTCCTGTTTATCAGACAGCGTTTGCATTTACCTTTCCACATGATGTATTTGAGATATCCAGGTCTCCAGCAGCCTGCTGTGCTATCACAGGTAGGTAATTTATTCACCCTGACTTAGCAGTTGGAGCTCTTTCAAATACAGCATGGAAAGGAATCAGACTGCATTGTTTTTAGGGATCTGCTTTTCTTGCTCCTCCCTCCAGGCAGATCTCCTACAGAAATATCCCGTACAAAGGATGGCCATGACCTTCCACACTAAATGGCTGAACTGCTGCTTGATTTAATGAGATCCATGTTGCTGCTTAAGAGCAGCCTTTAGCTCACAGTCCAGGAATTCTCTGGACAGTATAAACAAAGCCTCTGAGGCCTCCATGAGCTGGAAAGACATTTGGCATTCAGACTACAATGCACTTAACACCTCTGATAATTTGTCTGCATCCACATAAATTTTTAAACAATGTATGTTTAATATATGCACTTTCTCATTTTTGTTCTAGCCCAACTACGCCAGAGAACAGGAAGCATGTTTGTGGCAAAGCCACTGATGTTCCTCTTCGCAGGGAATGTGCTGGCAAAGATGTGTGGAATGCAGCCCCACAGATTCTGCAGTCACTGTCCCCTGTAAGGCCAGGGCCCAGCTCCAATTTTCAGGTAGCATTTGTACCTCAAAAAGCAGAATCATTGTTTGTATCATGGCAATTCACAGTGGCTCCAAATCCTGGCTACGCTACGTTTTGGACAAGACACTGGTCCTAATTCTTGAAATTTAAAATGCTCTCTGACTGCTTGTGAAAAACAAAACCTTTGCCTGATCCTGAAACTGAGCTAAACCTGTGAGTTAGCCTAGACATTTAGGAGGTGGAAAAAACTCCAATTAATCACATGTAACTGATTTAAGCAAATTCTTATCATATATTATTTTTTATGAGCATGACTACGGGAGCTGGAGTTAATGATTCCTGAGCCCTGCCCTACCAGAGACGCGCAGTTGCACAGATGCTTGTTAGTGCAACCTTGTCAACAGGTAGCAGAGCACCAACGCACCCCAGCAACTCTCCTACTGCACACTGTCACTTCCTGCTGTTTGCTAATGGCTTTCATTACCAAATCAAACACCAAAAAACAACACTAAAGAATAAAGATCTCTGTGCGACCACCGCCTCTTTCTAACTTTTTGCCTCTTTCTTTTCTTATCCTTACCGGAAGCTACCTTTTCCCACAGCTTGTGGGGTTTGTTACCACGGAGACCAGTTTGGCAGAGCAGAGCCAGAATGCAAATTCCAAGCACTTCCAAGGAATTTTGGCTGCTGCAAACGTCCCGGCATGACCGGGGGTGTCACCGCCGCACTCCCGGTGGGACAGGAGCATCCTGGGGATGTCACCGCCGCACTCCCGGTGTGACAGGGGCGTCCCGGGGGTGTCACCGCGGGCGGCGTCGCCTCCTGCCCCCAAATCGCGGCGCCACCGCGACGCTGAGGGGCGCCACCGGCGTCTGTCGTGACACAGGCGCGAGCCGAGACACGTGAGGGGTCCCTGGCCCGCCTCGGCCCGCGGGTCTGAGGCGGGGGCAAAGGGTGTCCTCCTCCTTCACGCCCCTCAGGGCGCCCCGGCCCTGGGGCGTCCCCACGCAAGTCAGACCGCGCTCCCGATCGCCCGGCGGCGGCCACAGCGGCAACCTCCCGCGGTGACCCCGAACCCCTCCACGGAACTCACTCATGCCCGGGGCTCCGGCCGCGCCGGGGGTGAGCCCGGACCGGCCCCGACCGACGTCAAATGGCGGCGTGAGGGGCGGGCGGCCGCGTCCCGTCCCCGCCAGGGGGCGCCGTGGGGCGGGGGCGGCACCGGCCGCGCTTTGCTCTCGCGAGAGGACGGCCCTCTGCAGCCGCCGGCCCCAGATCTCGCGAGAGGACGCCCCGCCGTCCTACAGCTCCTGAGTCCTGCAGGTCTGAGCAGGGCTTTGAGCCAAACCTCGGGATTTGTGTTAAATTGTACATCAGCAGCTCTAGCGGGACACTTAGGGTTAAGTAATTGCATTGTGAACAGGTTTAGATGGGATATTGGGAATAAATTTTTCCCTGTGAGGGTGCTGAGGCCCTGGCACAGGTTGCCCAGAGCAGTTGTGGCTGCCCCTGGATCCCTGGCAGTATCCAAAGCCAGGCTGTGGAGCTCTCTGAGCAGCCTGGGATAGTGGGAGGTGTCCCTGCTCGTGGTAAAGAGTTGGAACTGGATGGGCTAATAGGGTCCCTCCCAGGTCAGGGCTTTGTGTGATTCTATCATCGTATGCTTGTGTCATCTTTTAAGAAAAAAGGGAGACAGTGCCGAAATGACTGGGCTGTGTGGCTGAGAGTCATCAAGAGTGAAGTCAGCATCAACTGGAGGAAAGTTAAAGCCGGCGATCGCAACCACCGACCCCGTCCTAAGGACAGATCCCAGACTCAAATGGAGAGAACTCGGGCTGCGCGCTAACGAGCGTGAGGAGCCAGAGACACACCCAGCAAACGGGTTTGAGTACTAATTAACAGACAAATTTACATAACTTGCAGCCCGTGAAGGCTGATGCTTCTGTTTCTTAAAATGTATAAGTAGTGTGAAGTTTCGGGGATCGAGGAGACTTTCGGGAATGCTCCTCTGGAACACAGAATTCCCACGCAAACTGAAATAACACACTGAGCTCCCGCTCCCCGGCGCGTGCGCCGAGCCCGGAGATCTCGCGAGAACATGGCGGACTCGGCGGGGCCCGCCCACAGGGCGTCCCCGTGCTCTCGCGAGATCTCGCGCTCCTCCCCCGGGCCGTGCGGGCAGCGCAGGGACGGGCGGGGCGTCCGCGCCCAGGCGGGATCGGGAACACGAGCGGGAACGGGGCCGGCATCGGCCTCGGCATGTCGGGCGAGTGATCTCGGCCGGGCGCTGTGGCCCGGGGAGGTGCGGACAGGGGCCGGGCGCTCCCCCCGGGGGAGCCGCGGTGCCGGCGGCGCCNCCCGCCGAGCCGCCCGAGGAGGGGGAGCAGAGCGCCGCGGGGACATGGAGGGCGCCCGGCCGGAGGCGCCCGCGCCTGGCCCCGTCTAGGACGCCCCGCGGGCCTCGTCCCTCCTCCTCCTCGGAGCGGGGCCGCGGCCGCGCCCGGGCGCGGCGAGGAGCGGCACCGGGGCTGCTGCACCACAGGAGGAGCCGGCCCAGGTGAGGAACACTCCGCCCCCCGTAACGCTTTGCAGCGGCCCTGCCTCGGGCTCCCCGTGGGCAAGCTGCGAGTGCTCGGGCCGGGCAGGCAGCGGCCGGGGCTGAGGCCGAAGGGGCCGCCGAGCAAGCCTGCCCTTATCCCTCCCCCCCGAGGAAGCCGCCGTCTGACTTCGTGATCCTCGCTGCTTTAATAATTTAGGGTTTTCTTATGATCTTATATATGTCTTTTGTTTTGTGTATTCTGCAGTTCAGCAGAATTACATAGGAAAATAAATTCTTACACAAGAAATTGTCGTTTTCGGTGGTGCCCAGCGACAGGACGAGGAGCAGTGGCCATAAACTAAAACGCAGGAAGTTCTACCTCAACATGGGGAAGAACTTCTGTGCATAACAGATGGCAGAGCCCTGGAGCAGCTGCCTGGGGAGGGGGTGGAGTCCCCCTCTGGAGACATTCCAAACGCACGTGAAGGCTTTACCTACTGTAGGTCACCCTGCCTTGGCAGCGGGTTGGACCGGATGATCTTCGGAGGTTCCTTCCAGCCCTAACTGCTCTGCGATTTTTGTAATTTCACACTTGGTGTATTTGCCAGTGAGATGTTGAAGTATAGTTGCAGCTATTCGTTTAAAAATGAGATGTGCAAAGACAAGACTGAAAATCGGCATAAAATTCCGACTATGCTACTTAAAAGTCTTTGAAGCTTCACCAGAAGTTAATTTTTTGCGTGTTACTTATTGTAGGAAATAAGCTTTAAATAGGAAGCAGTTTGTGTACTTCCTTAAAGCTGGTTTTAAGTAGAGAAGTGGAGGGAGTAATGCTGTGAGGTTTTGTTGTTTTTTCAGCAATATAATTCCACTTTTCTCTGTATTTTTCCTCCCGAGAAAAAATAGTTTCTTCTGATAAAAAATTTAGTCTACTAAATATGGACTCTAAAACTTGCATATTTCCAGCATGTATGTGTAAATTGCACAGTCATGGTGTGTTTTGTCTGTTTTTTTTCACTGTGTGCAATTTCTTTCTGCTTTCCATGCCTGTCTCTTTCAGGAAGAAAATGAAAATATTTTCTGAGTCTCACAAAACTGTTTTCGTTGTGGATCACTGCCCCTACATGGCAGAATCATGCAGGCAGCACGTGGAATTCGATATGTTAGTGAAGAACCGCACCCAGGGCATCATTCCTCTGGCACCCATCTCCAAGTCCCTGTGGACCTGCTCAGTGGAGTCATCCATGGAGTACTGTAGAATAATGTATGATATTTTCCCTTTCAAGAAACTGGTAAGTTCTGCCAGCCATGCTGCGTATCATGCTTGATACAATAAGGGATGTTTTCATGTTTTATTTAAGTCTTTTAATATCTTTGTGTTGTTTAGAGTAAACCATCAAGTTGTAATTTACCACTTAAAAATTCGTTTCTGCTGTTTATATATGTAGTCTTTTAATTGGCTTTAGTAGTATATGAATGTCGTCATATATTTAATTTTGAAATCTTTCAATTGTCTTAATGTCACTTTACAAGTTGGTGCAAAACGTAGAGAAGTGCTTTAGGGCAACTTACAGCTTTATTATTGTGCTCTCCTGAGCAATGACTTTACAAAGCTTCAGTGAGATATTGTCTTAAATTTAATTTTGTTGCTAAACACGCATGGTAGCTGTTCATAAGGGTTTTGGTGTCAGCTTTGAAGACATTCTGGGCTTTAGGAAGAGGTAGGATCACTCTGTAAGTAACAGTTGGGGAAAAGTGGGACACTTTCGTAGCACACACAGCTCCTTGTTTAGAAAAACTTACTTTCTTAGTGGTGTTAGTTAAATCTTGGTAGATATTTACCCATGATGTACTGTGACAGACTTTGGAGAATGATGGGCAGTTTACAGTATTAGAATTTGCTTTATTTTGTGGCTATCCTACTGAAAATAAAATCTAATTCTTAAAATACTAACATTTGGTGTAGAGAATAATTTTCTGGTGTACAAATATAAGTAGAATTTGTTAATCATATTACTAAGGGGAAAACTGAATATGGCAGGAGTGTGTGATTTTTGTGGGTTTGTTATTTTGAGTTTGGCTCGTCATTGCAGATTATCTCCAGACTATTAGAAAAAAGAAGTGCAATTCATGTTTGCTTAAATTTGGGGAAGTAACGCTATAATGTCTGTTACCTTAATGTGGTTTTTTGATCCTTGTAGGTGAATTTCATTGTGAGTGATTCTGGGGCTCATGTGTTGAATTCTTGGACTCAAGAAGATCAGAACTTGCAGGAGGTATGATTTGTAGCTGTTCTTTTGTTTTGTAGCTCTGACTTCATTGTGAAATAAACATTGCATCGGATAGGAAATAACTCTGTTGATTGTAGTGTTGGTGGATCTAGTCTGAAATTGTTGTATAACAGAATTTTGGATAGCTGCCTGTGAGCCTGGCTTATTCTATAGGCAAAATTTGAAAAGAATTCAGTATCTTTAAGTAGAGACTTTAAATATTTAAAGTAAACATTATGAAGAAATTAGTTACGTATTTCTTCTGTAATTTGGTGCTACTTCTTGAACTTAAATTCTTTTTTAAAATATTTGCATGAGAGGCAAATAACCTACGTTAAATACATTAGTTGTTAATATCCTCTTTATGGTCACGTTATTTCATACTAAAAGGGCTTATCCTCTAAAAAATTTACTTCGAAGAAGAAATGCACTTCCAAATTCTCAGAAAATAAAAGAAGACGGCTAACAATATTAGAATGTCTTTCGGGTGTTGGATAGTTGTTATTATGGTCAGGTATTTTTCTGTAATAAATGTGAATATTTAGTCACAGCGAATAAATTGAATTGCAAAGGATAATTTAGGGCCAAACGTTTTCCAGAAGGCTGCCAACACTGCTGGTTAATTGTTCCGTTTGCTCTTCTGCCGGCTGCGTTCATTTGCACGGCTTCTGGCGGGGTTTGACAGCCGGGGGAGGTGCCTTTGGGTGACGGTTCTTTGTTCCGCCCAGCTGATGGCGGCGCTGGCGGCCGTGGGGCCGCCGAACCCGCGGGCGGACCCCGAGTGCTGCAGCATCCTGCACGGGCTGGTGGCGGCCGTCGAGGCGCTCTGCAAGATCACCGAGTACCAGCACGAGGCCCGCACCACGCTGCTGGAGAACGCCGAGCGCGTGGGCAACAGGGGCAGGATCATCTGCATCACCAACGCCAAGAGGTGCGGACGCGGCTCCTGGCTGCGGGCAGCTTCTTTGCACGGGTCCTTGGAGCGCTCCACACCTTAACAAAGGTTTTGTTTATGGGGCTCTGACGGTAAAATGCCAAAAGTTTCAAAGATTTCCCACTTTAAGTAGAAGAGCGTTCAGTGGCTTTTAACGGGAGGATTGATGCTGCAGCCTTGAAAGAAATCCACCATTTTTCTTTGTAGTGACAGCCACGTTCGGATGCTGGAGGATTGTGTTCAGGAGACCATTCATGAGCACAACAAGCTTGCAGCTAATTCTGACCAGTGAGTATGCTTTTTACAGAGTTTCTTGTATCCTCTAGGAAATGTGGACATATTTCTGTCGCAAAACTCAACTCTCATGAGCTATTTGAATGAATGTCTGTGTGAAGTAGAATGTGGTAAATCATGATATTGTTGGCTGAGAGCTGGTGTACAATCATTATCTTTCCTTCATTGGACAGGATTTCTTTAGCTTGTTACCTTCTACATCTGCTCCAAAATGAGACACGACTGCTTTGTTACACATTGTTTTTAATCACTAATTCATCTGCAGCGGTTTTTCTTGATAATACTGTGTTACTCTTATGGTCATCTTTTTTTTGAGTAAAACAGCTGACTTGTTTGAAACTAGTTTCAGTTTCTAAATGATTGTATTACCTGGAACTTCCCTTGAGATAAAGGAATCTTGAAATACAGAGTGCATCTCCTCTGAGATGTCTTTCTCCACTGAATATTTTTTCTAATTAAACTCTGAAGTGTTTGGCCACAGCACTGTGTTGCCTTGTAAAGTTGTTGTAGGTTGAGCTCCTATTCTTGGTTGCTTCTCAGGCACTTCAATAGCAGAAGTAGCAATCTCCTATTTTTTCCTGCTGCAGTTTCACGGATTGTGTAAAGGATCCTGCCCAAGGAATAAGGTGTTAAATCCATTGTAAAGACAGGGATGTCTCATTCCTGTGGGTAGAGATGTGGTACAATGTCTGTATCACTCCAAACTTCCAGCCACATCGGGATATCGGTATATATCCCATTACATGGCCCATCTCTCTATGCTGTTTGGGTAGTTGTTTTATTTTCCTTGGAATCCCCTCATTCGCACCTACACTTGGAGACACAAACCCTCTGTAGTGTCAGTATTCAGCTGAATAAAGTTGAAAGACTGCACCAGTTAAGGACTTACTCCATTGGTGTGTCCAAAAAGGAGCACAGCGCTATAGCTTCTGGAGAGCAAGAGATGTTAGACTTTTATTTTTGTTCTGGTAAGAACTTATTTTGAAGTCTGTGCTTTTGAAAATCATATCTGTAACCTAGTTTCTGCAGCACACTTTCAGAAATAACATGGTGTTAACATATGTTATGATTCTGTGTTCTAGATATCAGAATTAATTTAATTTTAGGAGATAGTCTGCCACACTGTAGGCTAAGCAAAATGTTTTTATTTTTAAGTCTAATGCAGATTCAGAAATGTGAACTGGTGTTAATCCACACGTACCCAGTTGGTGAAGACAGCCTTGTTTCAGATCGTCCTAAAAAAGAGGTGAGGAGCTTAAAATGGGAAAACTTAGCTTATCCCAGGATTAGGAACCATGTCAGACTGAAAATAGTGCAAATTATTCTCAGTTGTTCAGTAGCAAAAGCACATGTGGTGGTCGTTTGAAACCAAGTACATACAAAATATCTGTAATATTCTGCTATTCAACAGTATGCTCTGCATTTTAATGTGCTGTCTGTAAGAAAAGACACCAGAAAAATGTCTTAACATGAAAAACATGTAGTGCTGCATGTTGTTTAATGTATGAAAAGGACTATAAAGGGCTACCTTCCTGTGATTCATTTCTACAGAACTCTTCTGTAGTTGTGCTAAAAATTGTGAATGGAAGATAACAAATTGACTACTTCCCTCTCTAAGGCGGTCACAGGGTTTTGGGCTTGGGATGTTATTTTTTTTTTTTTTTTTGGTTGGTTGGAGTTCTTGTTGGGGGTTTTTGGGGATTGTTGTTGTAGTTTTTGTTGAGTGATTTTTAAAGTTTTGTTTTGTTTCTGAGCCCCAACCCAAAGTTCTTGTTGGCTAGGGAAAAATCAAATGCATCCTCTAGCTTGTGTTTATTTGCCTTGTGTATCTATGATGCACTTAGAGGTAGACATCTAAAAATTACTTTGCTACTGTTACTCAGCAGGTAAAAGCGTGAAAAACTAGGCCCAGAGCTGCTGTTAAGATTTATTCCCCATGTTGTGATACTAATTCTTCCTATCAACAATCAGTGACTCAAATTTTTTAGCACACTTCTAATTTTCTTTTACCGTTTGTAAGAGTTGCATCTATAGCACGTGGCATAAGCTCAAAATTCAGAATGAAAATAGCAAATTCTTGCTTCTTGCTTGGTAGTTTCCCCTGCTGTGGGTTTTTGAGTAGTAGTTTTAGGAGTAAAAATGCTTATTTGAGGGTTGAACAAACTATACTGTTGAATGATACCACAACCTAAACCATGAGTTCCATATATCAATTTATTTCAGCTCTCCCCTGTTCTAACCAGTGAAGTGCACAGTGTCCGTGCTGGGAGGCACCTGGCTACAAAACTGAATCTTTTAGTACAGCAACACTTTGATCTGGCTTCAACCACAATAACTAACATCCCTATGAAGGTAATATTGTGTCTACATCTCTGTGTTAACCAGCTGCATCACTTCTAAATTTGTTTGAAAACTTTTGATGTTTATTTTAATTGAATTTTTACATTGTTTTTCTCTCCATATCATATTTTCTGTTTTTTTTTCTTTTATTAGCCCACATTCAATGTCTGTGATCAGGTTAGTAAAAATAAGGAAGGGGAAAAAAAAAGTAGAGAAGGATCACAGAACAAAATGTTGTATTGCTGAATCTCAATTTTTGATGTAGCAATACAAGTGTTATTTCAGTTCTGTTTGTATTACTTTATATAAATACAGTCTTGTTTACCTCAGATCAATTTGTCTGTGATTCTTTTGTCTTTTTCTAGTTGTGTTTAGCTATTCTCAACCCTTGTGCATTATAGTGGCATAGTGAGTCTCTTTTTCCTCTGTTTCATTATCATGCCCACGCAACATAAAGGTGTTTGTAACTAAAAGCTGCTTTTTTACCAAGGGTTTTCCAGTGGGTTTTCTATTCTGAAGATCCATAAACATGAAACGGGGACATGATATACCTAGTTA
>WAAG01083989.1:62296-88647 GCA_013390105.1 Tichodroma muraria | reverse complement strand
TACCTTTAGATCGGTTTAATTGATCTTGGGAATATCATATGTACAAGAAACAGTCAGCTCTAGCATTAAGAGTTCTGATTTGTGTTGAAAATTCTAATAAAAGATACCGTCTTAAAGTCCCTGAGCATTTTAGCAGGAAAAAATTGCCTGTTACTGATAGAACAAAACATATGTGGAACTTTCTAATTGCCAAATCAAAAGGTTAGGTATCTAAGTTTTAAATTTAGATTGTATTGTGTATATGTTTATGTTACATGCATTTTGCACCTTAAAGGTTTAGAGTTGTTTTGCTGCAATAAAGAAGCTCTGGTTGATCACCCCCTCTTTCTGCCTTTCTGTGCAGGTGATAACCACACGGGTGGCAATAGCAGAGAAGGCACATTTAAGGAAACTGTGACACTGAAATGGTGCACTCCTCGAACCAACAGTGTGGGTAGGTGACAGGGAATCTTCCAGAACTGGTTGGTAACTTGTACAAATGTGGGTACAGGAGAGAAAGGGAAGAAGATCTGAGGGAACATGGGAGTCGTGTGGCCATTCAGCTTATGCACCCTGTTAACTACTAGCAATTTATGTTGCCAGCAGGCCAAAAATACAGATAAGAGGAAATAAGAGCAGACTGACAGGTCAGTGAAGTAATTCAGGAGATAAAGAATTGAGGTTTTTGCTGGAAACAGGGCTTGGGAATGTATGAGATTCTCAGAGCTGTGGATTCTTGGGAACCTTCCCAGTGACGAGATTGTGAAAGGACTTCTAGATTGAGAGGCATCTAGACTTTTTAGTTCTGCTCATTGTGGACTAGCCTCCTCCTCTTCCATTCTTTTATTTTACGGATTTTTTTTTTTTTTTCTGTCTCTGAAATTGCACTCAACTTTTCTACTCGTTTATTTTTCAGAACTGCACTATTGCACTGGAGCGTACAGAATTTCACCAGTAGATGTAAATAGCAGACCTTCTTCATGCCTTACAAACTTTCTCCTTAATGGTAAATTTTTGTCCTTGGCTAATTATTCAATGTTATAATTTTTAATTCTGTAAATGGAGCACTTAGCACATTTTGATTTGTATAGCAGTAGTGTCTATATACTGTAAAAATACTAAGTTTATTTTAAAATGTCCTTTAACAAAAGTTGTTAAATGTTCTCTGTGTTTCGAAACTTAAAGATAAGAGGAAAGATGTAAAGGAGGAACAAGTATTGAAGTGGAGGTTTGTATGTTTGCAAACAAAATGGCATTACAAACGTCCTTTAATGGAATGTTTCCTTCAGTCAAGTCATTTGATTGTCTAAACACGTAATGGTTTTATTAAACACTATATCCTATTCTCTAGAGATTGTGTAGTGAAAATGTCCTTTGATTAATAAAAATGGTTGGAACCAAAATTAATAGCATATTTCAGAAAAGCACACTCTTCTGATTTTTGCTGGTTTTGCTTCCTGATAAAAAGAAACTTATTTACCCTTTTATGCTTGGTGTATTTTACTGAAAATAAGACAAAGGCAGTTTTATTTCTCTGTCTGAAGAACAGTATCCATTTTAACCATTAGCAAGTGGTATCAGTTCTACCTGTATACTCAAGAGGTTATTTTATTACTTTTTGAAAGTTGCTTTTAATGAGAGTGTTTCTGCAGCAGGGCCATTGGAGCGCCTTATGAATATGTATTTTTTCCTAAGAATAATATCCTGTAGAAAAAAAATGATTGGTTGGTCTAGGAGAGGCCTTTTGGTGTTGCTTTGTAAAATTTTAAGGAGCATATACCCTGTTCTGTGTCAAGAAATGGGGAGATGGCAGTTCCTTGTTAAGCTGGGTGATAGCACCACCTTGGTTGGTTCAGATTCCTGGCCGAGCACAGAGAATCTGCTGTATTTATGCAGCTCGAAGTTTAAAATTGCAGCGCACAGGAATGAATGAATGAATGGAACTGATCTCACTTTCACCAGGTCGTTCGGTGTTGTTGGAACAGCCACGCAAGTCTGGCTCAAAAGTCATCAGCCACATGCTCAGCAGCCACGGGGGAGAGATTTTCTTGCATGTGTTGAGCAGCTCCCGCTCAATTCTGGAAGATCCCCCCTCAATTAGCGAAGGCTGCGGCGGGAGGGTCACTGACTACAGGATCACAGTAAGGGTCTTTCTGTCCTACACTGCTGCTTCTCTCACATGACAGCAGATGCAGGGCAGTAGATGTGGGAGGGAAATGCTGGAGTGGATTGCATGGTCAGACTTCCTTTGTAATAAATACCTTGGTAGATATTTAGTGGAAAATACTACGTTTGTTGATTGTTATGCCCGTTTCATAAAATACTTTGTGTGTTAAGGAATGCTTCCTTAATGCAGTATGAGTGTTTAAAGTTTGTTCTGGTTCTAGAAAAACATTTTTCTTGGCAAGTTTCTTCTGTGGGTTGGATACATATAGTACTATATTGTGTTTATTGTCAAAGGATAGATTGCACATGAGTGGTTTGTACAATAAATGGAAGAGATGAAGTTGACAGCTTTGAACCCTGATACCAGAAAAACAGTTGACATGCATGTTGTTTATTTTTTTCAACACATCCTTGATATCTTTGGTAAACAAGCAGAAGTTGCTTCTGGAAAAATATAACATTTCCCATACATGCAGTACCTTGCAGATCTGGAAGTCCTTATCAAACCCCATACATTGATTTTTATCCCATATTTCTGTGCCCCTGTTGTTGTGTTCCCCCTGGTTAATGCATGAGAGGTAGAGACAGGGCTGTGGTTGGTAGGGTCAGATGTGGCAGTGGGTTGGTACAAAGTGATAAGCAAGGCTAAGCTGTTTAGCCCCTTCACTGAAAGTTACTTTGTTAGAGAAATGCCTAATTGTATCTTGTTTGGTTATCATTAGGATTTTGGTGAATTTATGAGGGAAAACCGATTAACTCCTTTTCTAGAGCCCAGATATAAGATCGATGGAAGTCTTGAAATTCCATTGGAACGTGCAAAAGATCAGTTAGAGAAACATACTCGTTACTGGCCTATGATTATTTCTCAGACCACCATCTTCAACATGCAAGCTGTAAGTAACCTGGGCTGTGTAAATTTTTGCTCTGTTTCTAGATTAGGTTTCCCCTTGTCACTTGATGAAATACCAACTCTATGGGGTGATAAATCCCTTGCTGTAAAATCATAAAAATGTAAAATTTTATTTTCAGCTTAATTTTTTCCTGAAGTAACTGTATTTAATGCAGTAGATTGTTGGAATGCTATTTAAATAGTGATTTGAATGTGACAGCTCCAGTTCTGCTGGGTAAAGAAAGCATCTGCTTATACCTGATTTAGTACTAAACTGAGGATAAGAAGGGTGGGGTTTTGTCGTGTGTTTCATTGCTTTAATTTTTTTCTCCCTGTTGCTGTCCTGTGACACACATCTTCTTGTTGTTCATTTCTGTTTTGTCTTGCAGGTAGTGCCATTAGCCAGTGTGATTGTAAAGGAAGCAATGACTGATGAGGATGTGCTGAATTGTCAAAAAACAATATACAATTTGGTAGACATGGAGAGGAAGAACGATCCATTGCCAATTTCAACAGTTGGTACCAGAGGAAAGGGGCCAAAAAGGTTACATGCATATCTCTTTGTTGATGCTGGACTATTTTCAGAAATACTCTGTTGAAAATGTTTTCATACCAAATTTTTAAAATAGAGCTAAAAGTGTTACATAGTAAATGTGTGCTGTATGTGCACAACCCAAATGCTGTGAGCACTTCACCTGTATCATTTAGAGGCTATAACAGTACTGATACTGCTGTATGCTAGGGAAAAATACTATAATTTTATTACCTAAGAATTTAAATATGTTAAAAAATGAAATCAAAGATAGTTATCAGCAAAGGTAAGAAATTGATACAAATTAGACAGATAAAGTGGAATAATTTCAAATTAACAAAAAGGAAAACTTAAGTTTATAATTCATAAATGAATGCT
Source organism: Tichodroma muraria (assembly GCA_013390105.1). Lineage (NCBI taxonomy): Eukaryota > Metazoa > Chordata > Aves > Passeriformes > Sittidae > Tichodroma > Tichodroma muraria. The sequence goes on along the minus strand of WAAG01083989.1, from coordinate 84,703 downwards.
ACATTAAAATTGGGATATATGGGAATCCTTTTGGAACAGTTACTTAGAATATGGGATTCTTTAAAATAAGCATAGAATATTCTGATCCCTCAGTCACTGGGATGTGTTCCTTGTATTTCCAAGAACTGATTGAAAAAAAATTCGGCTCCTGATTTGCCTACATGACTGGGAGTTATTGACAGTAGTGTGGTGCAATTCTTATTTTTTTAACCCAAATAATGTAATAGTTAATTTGCATTGTACATGAGTGGCCCTCTGACGTTGCATTGTTAGCAAGCACCTGAGAGATTTCCCAAGTGCCTTTTGGCAGTGAGATCTTGTGGAACAATATGATTTCAATGGACGTAATCCATTTCAATTTAAACTTTACTCTGGGTGTTAACTGGGAAATGTTAGCGTGGTTTTGAGCACGGAGTAACCCCAGGTGGAGAAACCTCCAGTACAGGAGGACAGATAATCTCTTTGGAGTTACTTTTGGTTTGGGGGTTCCGCTTTGTTTCTTCAGGCGTGCAGTCAGTCAGTCAGTCAGTCAGTGGTCGAGCGGTTTTGGTAACCCGTGCCGTGATGTGTTTCCCGCCGATGTAGAGACGAGCAGTACCGCATTATGTGGAACGAGCTGGAGACCCTTGTCCGAGCACACATAAACAACTCCGACAAACACCAGCGAGTCCTCGAGTGTCTCCTGGCGTGCAGGAGCAAACCCCCAGAGGAGGAGGAGCGCAAGAAACGAGGCAGAAAGAGGGAAGACAAAGAGGACAAGTCGGAGAAGTTGGGCAAAGACTATGAATCGGATAAGCCATGGCAGGAATCAGAGAGGTACGTTTTCTAAAGTGAAATCAAACTGTAGCGTAACTTTTGTTCTTAGTTGTTGACCACTTAGCTGGGTGTTCTAGCTTGAGGAGTTCCTGCTGTTGGATTTTATCATAACCACACTACCTATTAGATATTAAAGTGCTTTATGGAGATCTTAAGCATGGCTGAAAACGTGGGACAAGCAGTGGTTTTCTTTTAAGCTGTAGATTGTTCAGTGCTCAGGTTGATTAAACAACCCAGCTTGATTTGGCTCCTCTCTTCAGCTGAACGTCAGGATTAATGTCCATTTAGCTTCTGTCTGTTCATGTTGTTACTGTAGCTTGTCTAAGTGGCAAGCACCTGTCAGTCTGTTCTGTATTCCTTCTTTCAAACTACTTTCTACAGAGATCCAAAAAGTTCATGGTAATGAGCTAAATTTGCACGTGTTTTGTCCATGCTGGGGTCATTTAGGATAGGAGGGCCTTTTCATCTACGCTGCTGTCACCATGCTGATGACATTCCATGCCTTCCTGTGAATGATTGTTCCTACAACTTTGCTTCCACACATGGAACAGAAATGGGGATAGAGATAAAAGGGATTTGGTGTGAATGGGTCTGAATTTATCTAGAAAAGATAATAGGAAATTGTATGGTATTTCTATATGGATTTATTTAATCTTTCCTTCAAAATTCAGTCATCAGTTGTCTCAACAACTGAAGTGAAACTGTGTGTTAAGAACCTTTCCTTCATGTAATGCTTTATACAGAGGATTATTTGGCTAGAATTCCCTATTGTTTGTCACCCACTCCAAGGGGTCAAAAATTTTCTTATGGTGTGGGTCCTGTATAATTTTGAGGAGTAAAGAAAGCTATCAAGAATTATGTCCAACTCAAGCATATTTTTCATCACCCTTTTCCTTCCTTCTGAAAAAGGTTAAAAGGTCTTTTGGATCGGGAGAAAGAAGAACTGGCAGAAGCTGAAGTTATCAAAGACTCCCCTGATTCTCCTGAGCCCCCCAACAAAAAGCCTCTCATTACAATGGATGAAATGCCCACAGTTGAAAAGGCAAAAGGTAAACAAGAAAAAATTGCAACAGATGATTTTTTTTTAAAGGTAGATGCTGTTGCATCAGTCTGTGTTTTCTAAAGTAATGAGGTGAATCATTTTGGAATTAAAACTAAGTCAGTGAAGATCATGTTTAATTAAATGCTAAATGTTGAGAAATTCTTGGAAAACACATTAACCTCAGCAAGTCTGAAAAAAGGGAGATACCAGGACACTGTGTGCGTCTGCTGGTCGACTCTTGGATTGACAGGGGGTTGGCCAAGTTCCTGCTGGTGCTGTTTGAGCTACTGTATGTGAGAAATGCTGTTTGAGGGCAGGTATCAGAAATCACTGTCTCCTGCTAATAACTAATCAACTTGCCTAAGCAGTGCAGTTGTCAGAATGGGCAGTTCTCATTGACTCCTCTTCCTTGGTGTGAATTATTTTATATCACAGTGGCTGAGCTGATGCTGAGATTCTGCGTTTAAAGCTGAGTCCAATCTCACGTGCAGCAACTCCTCAGCCATTATCACTTCACACATTTTCTATTTATTTAGCCCCCATTGTAAGTTTGTTTAATATTAGTGGTTTTAACTTGTTGTATTACCATAATCTGTAATTCCTTTAAGATGTTACAATGATGTAATGTTAATTCAAAAATTTCATCACTTAGACTCTTCTTACTTACAATTTTAGGGCCAATGTCCTTGCTGTCTTTATGGAGCAACAGAATTAATACTGCCAACTCTAGGAAACACCAGGAATTTATTGGTCGGTTGAACTCTGTCAACAACAAAGCTGAGCTGTATCAACATCTGAAAGAAGAAAATGGGTTTGTATCAGGAAATGCATCACTACCCATACCTTGGCAGTAGTCAGTGTGGAGTTTACAGCATTAGATGCCGCTCTTTTGATGATTTAAATACCTAAATACATTCCTTTGCTTCTCAGCGTTGACAGAGAACCACAGCAGTGTTGATTTTTTGTTTGCATCTAGGCTGAGTGAGACTGCTGAGAGCTGGGCTTCCCTGGGCCTCAGGGGTTGCCACTGCAGCAAAACTCTTATTAAACTTCAGGGGGGTTAAACGGTAGCTGAGATTTTCTGCTTGCTTTAGCTTCCAAAGGAACGGCTGATACAGAAGTACTGTTGGTGATAGTGGTTGAATCTTAGGCTGTGCTTTAGTGGTGTTGATAGTAGTCCATGTTCTGCAAAAAATACTGGAAAACCAAACCAGCCTCCTCTGAAGGAAATCAGATGGCGTTAGACAATGATCAGAGTAAGAGGGGTGAAAGTCCTTGGAACAAATGGCCAAAGCTCAAGTTTTCAAAATGGATTCTCTAGTCACACGAATATTCTCCAGTCATACGAGTATTTTGTGTTTTGTGAGGTTGATAATGGATAGTTTTTCACAGCTGAAATGTGTCTCTGCAGATACCTTTCCTTTATGTACTGACTGCTGCATAAAGAAGTATTAAGAGGAGATAAGATTGCATATTTTGGGGTAGGGAGAGACAGGACAGTTAGTGAAGTAAAAAATATTTATGAAAGCATTTAAATCTGAGGGTTTTATAACTCTTGACTGTTTTTCCAGTAACAAGCCTTACCAATTTTGTCTTGCCTTTCAGAATGGAAACAACAGAAAATGGAAAAGCAGGCCGGCAGTGAGGATTAATACTGTTGATTGGGACAAAACTTAGCCAAATTGTAAAAATATTTAATGCTGGAATTGCTGTTGGTACTGTTTCAAAACAATTGTATAGCTATGGTTTGGTTTTTACATTTTTCTAGTCCTATTTTTGCTATGAAATATGAAATCTGCATATCACGTTAAACCAGCTGTGTGCAAATAGGAGCTGTCCTGAAGCGTTTTCCAGTTCTGCTTTAGGATGAAGAAAACCTCTGCTGCCATGGAGTAAATCAAGTAATCAAATATGTTAGTCAGCTTAAAGTCCTTGCCCAGAAGTATTGGATACTATTTCAAAATCAGTGATGACTGTCTTAAAAAAAAAAAAATTTAAGTAATTTTTAATAAGCTGATAACATCGCTAATTTTGGTTCATGAATACCTTTTATTTATATGAGGATTCCTCCGGAGTTCAGAATTATGGAAAAGACCGCACACTGAGTACCCAGACACTGAGCTGAGAGAGTGCCAGTCTTGGTTTTCATCTGAGGGGTGGGAGGGTGAGGGGTTTTACAGATAAAAATTGTTGGTTTAAGGACTTTTTAAAAATGGAATGGAAATGGTCTTTAGAAAGCAAAGCCTTTCAAGTTGTTGTGTTGGAGTTAAGGCTTTGTAAGCAAAAGTAAAATAAAGTTTTTTGCTAATAATAATTTTTTTTTATGAAGTGTGTTCTGTAAGGTACTTGTGGTTATATGTCTGAGAGACTGAGTATGAATGGCTGTGAATGAAAAGGTGATCTGTCTTCAGTTTCTTTGACTAGAGCCTCTTCCACTGGGGAGTAGAAGTCTCAGCTGGGAAAACTCAGCCAATGCCTGTGATCTGATCCCTTGCCAGATTTTGGGTTGTCTTCCACATGGGCTGAGGAAAGTTGAATTCCTGAGCTCTCCAAGTGTGTCAGCCTTCCCCTGATCTGTGTCTGGCTTCTGTAAGCCACTAAGGACTCACAGACTGGATTTCTTACAGTTGGAGACATATCTTCGAGATTTTCTAAAACTAAATCAATATATTCATATTCACCTGCAACTTTGAATACCATAGTTCATGAAGTATAGATCTGAACACAAATATTCTTTACTTAACATTTGTGACTGAATCCTTTTATTCAGCTTTGCTAAAGTACCATTAATAATTTCAAGGTGATCGTTCAGCCACTCTGATGCAGGTGTGTTTTCTGTTAAATGATTTTAGAACCAGTTTTACAGAGTTATTAAATAGTACTTCCATGGTAATATTTTCTATCATATTGTAAAATACTTGTAGCTTTTACAGAAGCGATGTGTAACTCTTGGAGATCTTAGTCTGAAGACTTCTGGTCTTGTTTTTATTTGATTCTATTGGTTTTATTTTTACTACTTCATTGAAAACAGAATGTCCTGCATGTCCTGATGGAGAAAACTGCCACAAAATTACTGCTTCTTGTAACTTCGTGGGTTTTAGTGAGATTTTGGTGCATATCACTGGATGTTTCTCTTGTTTCCTAGAGGAATTTTTAAGTCTGGAAGCTGGGGATCATGTAAATGTCAGCTCTGCAATTTGTTAGGCTGGAAAGTTAGAGCTGAAAAGCTCATTCTGTGCCTTGGGAATTGTGTGTTGCGTCTCCTCACGCTAATATTCAGCTGAACTCCTTGAAAATATGCACAGGAATGAAACACTTCATTAGTGGAAGAGAAATTTAATAGCACCTGCTATTAAAATAAATATTTGTCTAGCTTGTTTACTAACTCCATTCTCCACATTCGGAGCATCTGCCAAGTCAGACTGGTTGGTGATGAAATGAGCAGGGGCTGGTGACTGTGGGTCCGTATTTCACGTACTTGAAAAGTCTCACAGGGACACGAGACTGCGAGGGCTGATCTTTGCAGTTCTGGAAAGGGCACTCCATACTCCTCTCCTGCCCTGCATAGTGGCACTGGTGCTGCTTTGCTCCGATTTCACACACACTGCTTTCAGGTTTAGGGAAGGTTTTGTCAGTTCTAAGAAGAGTTTATAGATTAAAATTGGAAGTTGTGGATTAAGTAGCTTAATCTGTAATTATGTGATTGCATTATGCAGTTCATAATTAAATTATGGATTGCATTTTGTATATGATAAATCTGTTAAACTGGAAGGATTTCAAAATGCTTAAAAAGTCCTTAGAAATTCTTTTGCAGAACTGTAGGAATTCTCTGCTGCCCTAGAACTGTCCCAAGTGGAAGCAGTCGAGACAGTTTTAAGGTAAAGAAGGCAAGCCTGGAACTTTAAAATGTATCTTTAAAGGTACGTTGCACCAAATTACAAAACAGGAAGAGGTCAGTAGCTACTATTGCCTTTAGAAATGCTACACGTGATGTATTTACAGAAACACTTAACATTTTGAAAGATTGAAAGGACAATGTCAGGCATTTTTTTAAAATTCTCAAATTCCAAGATGGCCTAGAGACTCCAAGGTTGTAGCACCTTTGAATTTCAATGGAACCATCACGTTTTGTGGTGATCCTTCTGTGACAGTTCTGCCTCTTCTATGTAAAATGTATATTTATGAGTCAGGGAGATAGTAATGGAGTGAGATTTGCTCAGCACCGTCTGTGACCCCTCATACCCGCCAGCATCACCCTGATGTGTGTTTTCTTCTTCTGACTTTTACAGGGTTGTAATTCTATCCCTTCATCAGGAGATCCCTTTGCCTGCTTCACTTGGGTTCTGCTTTTGCCACTGTTTTTGTCAGGTGTGGGTCAAATAGGTTCTATTCTAAATTGGTACATGGTAAGAATCACTAACTGCCTACTTACGTTGTTTTTTTCTGAGTATTAAGGATAGCACCTTGTAATGCAATTTGTCTTTTTGCTCTTAATACCATTTAAAAATTTGCTGTTAATACCATTTAAGTTTTTAAAACTTAAGCCTCTGGATGTTGCCCTGGCCGTGGTGGGTGTTCAGAGCCTCTGGATAGTGGGGAGGGAGTTGGTATTTTGGTGGCTGGAAAGGTGGTGTGACGTGAGGGATTGGCCTGGGACACTGCTTGTGGGAGGGAAGTGGTCCTGGAGGTGGGATCCGTAACGGAGGTGGAAGTGAAGCCCTGCACTCGTGTACAGGGGCTTTGCGGGGTCTCAGGGCATCCAGTTCCACATCGGCGTGGCTTAGCTGGCAGCGTGCCTGTACCATCGCAGGCTGTGCTGCAGGAATCCTCCTGGGACACCTGCAAAGCCAGCAGACCGCTACTGCCAGCGCCACGCCAGCAGCGGCACAAGCGCCGCTCAGTAAGGCGCGGGGGCTCCTCCTCGTCCTGGAGTCCTTCTTGGCTTGGAGTGTCGGCCCAGGGCTGCTGCAGGGCCCGGGGAACGGCCTCGTGCTGGCTGGGCAGGCCTCACTGTAGGAAATGCTGAAGGTCACGTCGATTCTGTACTCTGGCAGCATCGCTTGGACGAACTGCGGGCTCACGGACCCAGCTGGCGCTCTCAGCTTCTCCAGTGCCTGCTGGATTTCGTCTTCCCCACACCAGCTGGAAGATCTGTTGGCGCTTGCACAGAGCGAGCTGTTGTACCAGGAGATGAGTGTGGAGCCGGGCTGGAGAGCTGTCAGCATGATGTCCTTGGGGCTGCTGGAGTTCAGGAAGAGGGAGAGCTTCTCCAGGAAGAAACCCACCCTTTTCCTCTCCCTCAGGAAAGAGGAGTAGCTGTTCTTGATCCTCATGGTGAAAAGGTGGCACGGTAGCTCAGGGGGCTTCAGGAGCTCGATGGTGAAGGATTGCCAGGCTGCCAGACCTCCGGAATCCGTGGCAGACAGCACGAACTCCTGAGGGGAATGCTGGAAGTCGATCTCTAGGGGATAGCCGTGCATGGCCTGCCTGGAGGTGTTAAACTGCAGCCAGCTCTCGGATCCCGACGGAGAGCCATCAGCTGGGAGGATTTGTAGGGATAACTGACTGGAGTTGCCATCTTCCGTGTCATAAAATGTGTTGGCAGGTATAGGGAAAAAGAACAGGCATCCAATGGTTGCTGTGAGGAATTTAATGGAATGAACAACCTTTGGGGAAGTGTTTGCTTGCCCTTTAGAGAGGAGGGAGAAAAGGGAGGGAAAGAATTAGGAGGAAAAAATTGCTATCTTTTGCTGAGTGATGGCAAAGAAATCTTGTCAGCCTCAGGACTGTGGAGTGTGTTGAAACTGAAACTTTTAGCAGTAAAGTCTTGTCCTTGACCTCATTTGTTAAGCATTTTAGATACCTGTTTATTTAAAGTGCTGTAAATATCCTCAACACTCTTGTCTCGTCCAAAATATTAGTCAGGTCTTGTATAGCCCCTTCCCAAACAATTGATGGCTTGGGTTTTAGCTTTTATATTTTTCAGATTCTCTGCTGCTCGGTATGTAACTCTGAAACTTTGTACTAGGTGTTAGTAAGTTCTCTAATTGCCTAATTACCTAATGTAAATATTAGGGAGTGATGAATTCAAGACACGAATATTTTGGTCATGATAGTCTGAGGACTGCATGGGTTGTAGTGCAGGGAAGCAGCGACACCTTGCAGGATGGATGAAAAGGTGGATGGCAGCTGTGTTCAGAAGCAAGAACAGAAAAGCAAATTTGTTTTTACCTTGGGTTATGGTCTGCAGCTCTTGTGAAGCAGAAGATGGAGGAAGAATCCATGCACTTTCCACAAACTGTAGTCTTTCAGACGAGGGAAACAGCTGGGGGCTTGGATCCAGGTGTGATGACAGTAGTGTCTTGCCCACCTCTGTGAAAGTGAGATCATCACAGTTTAAGGTGAAAGATCGTTTAGATCAATGTAAAAGGAATCTGATGCCAATAATGTGTTACAGGGTTGGGAATACAGTTTGCAAGCTTTCAAGGCATGTGATGGAAGACCTTTGCCAGTTTCTGGTTTCTGCCAGCACAGGAAGGACCATGGGAAGCAGGCTGGAGTTCAGCCTTTAAAACATGAGGGAATGGAAGTGGCTTCTATTTCTGGAGAATAAAGATTTATCTTTTTTTTTTTTTTTTTACTATTTCTACATGGCCTGTGCTTTTAAGAGTGCTAATAACAGCAATGTGTTAGGGCTGTATTGTCCATCTGTGGGCTTTGAGAGGTCACAGAATGGCCTGGGTTGAAAGGGACCTTAAAGATCATTCAGGTCCAACCCCTTGCCATGGACAGGGACACCTCCCACCATCCCAGGTTGCCCAGAGCCCCATCCACCCTGGCCTTGGACACTTCCAGGGATCCAGGGGCAGCCACAGCTTCTCTGGGCAGCCTGTGCTGGGGCCTCAACACCCTCTCAGTTTCTTCCCAATATCCAACATAACCTGCTCTCTGTCAGTGCGAAGCCATTACTCCTTGTCACACCCCACATGCTCTTGTAAAACAGTCTTTTCTCCAAATTATGCTTGCTGGGACACCTGATTGCAAACCTAAATACCTCAGACTGCAGTCTGAATACAGGCTTTGGGTACAGACTTAATGTAGGTCTAATAAAGTTTTACAAGTAAGATGGCTCTGAAGAGCATTAACAAGGCTCTGAATTCTGTGCTTGATAACTGTTTAAAATCTACCATCTGTACATTTTTACACATTTAACGTAAGGTGACTCAGGTATAATCCCACAAATTTACCCAAATGGCACTACAAACAAACCATCTCTATTGTCTAGTACACACCTAAGCCTGAGTCACAGATTCATGCAGTTGGAGAAGGCAGACTAAAATGTGTGTCTGGCTTAATTCTTTACTCCAAAGGATTCTCAACTACTTCTGTGTCATTTTTGATAAATATTTATTGTTCAGTCCTTAAAAATTCTCCACAATGTTCTTCAAGCATCTTTTCTAATGTTTTATTATGCTTATTGTGAGAAAGTTTATCTAATGTCTAACTTAAATCATCTTAACTGCGCTTGAAGGTCATTAGTGCTGTGTTAGTTCCCAGGGGATTCTGAGAATGCATCTTTCATCTTTTAAGCAAAATATTATACAAACCCATGTATTTTCTCAGTCTTCTAGACTGATTATTTCAGTTTGGTATGTTTTCTAGACCTCTGACCATCCTTGTGTTCCTTTGGAGCTTTTTTAAGTGTCCACATCTTTCCTTAAACAGGATAGGCAAAGCTGGACCCGATCATTCAGCTGAGCTGCTATCTGCTCCCAGCTAAGCAAAAAGAAATTGTATTCCCGTATTGGGAAGACTGCTACTGGCACATGCCTAGTGCAGGGAAGTTGTGCTTTTGCACAAGAAACTGTACTGAACTATGCTGGCAGGACTCAGGGCAGGAAAGAGGACAAAAGAAAAGTCAAATCTTAAACATACCCAGTATGCTGCTGGGCAAGTGAGAAGTGACATTAAATGAAGTCACCAGAGGTGCTTCTACAGCATCTGGCTTCATGCCTGAGATGTATGACTCCAAGGTAGTTTCGGTGACATTTGGCAAAATCCCACTTGTTCCCAGATCTTTGTCTGAAAGCAACTCCTCTGTGCCACTGAATAAAATCCTTGTGGGTTGTGGCTCTGTTCTGAGCATGCTGCTGCTGTAAGGAGGGAATGTATTTGCTGGTCTGGATAACCTGGACGTGGGAAAAGGAGAAAAGTCTTCTGGCACAATAAGAACTGGAGTGGTGTCAGGATGGGACAGAGTGATCAGACTTGGTTCATGAGGTGCTTCAGCTTTACCAGGGACAGTGCTGGTTAATGTGTGAGGAAAGCTGGCTGAAGATTCAGCACTGAAAATCAATTTGGAATAGAGGGTCTGTGCTTCTCTCTGGGCTACAGAAGAAGCTGTGCTTTTCCCTCCAGCAAATGAAAAGCCACTGGGCTGTGGGATAGTTATAGAAGGTTTAGATTGAGGTGCACAGCCACTGGTGAATGCTTGGCTCAGACTGCTGCTTGCTAGGACAGCCGGGAATGTGGTCTTGATGGGAGATGCGAAGCCAGACAAAGTTGTGGCCTTTACTGAAGATTCTTGGAATAGTGAAGGGAGTGCTTCTGGACAGAGGGATGCATCAGAAAGCTTTTCAAGTTCTGGAAAGTGGCTTGTTGCCTCATTGCTGTAATCCGGCACTTCTGATACTGACATTGCTCCTGGCAAAAATGGGTGTAATTCTGTCCTGGAAAAAGATGCCACTGCTGAGCTGTGAGGCCGCTCATGAAGAGTGTTTATAATCCACGGCCTGGAAAGGTGCTCTGTGCCTGAAGTGATTTCCTGTAGGAGATGGTACGTGGATATCTCTGATTTCCTGGAAAGGAAATAGGAGTCTGTCTCAGGCACGTGAGGCTCTGGCTGCTCTAACGGCAAAGATGTACCAGAAGCTCTAGCAGGCAGCACCTCCAGTTCAGAGAAGAGAGGCCTCGTTTCAGACATCAGTGAAGGTGAAAGATCTGGGAAATGAGAGTCTGCAAACATAATGGATACTGCAGGGTTAGATGACATGTCCCGTGCTGAATCCATTTCTAAGGTGACCAAGCTTTCTTGACTTGCAAGGTGGATATTATTCTGCATCTTGTAACTTGCCATGGTTATACTTTCTGCACAGAAAGTTGATAAGCTCTGAGTAGGTGATAGCACAAGTGGTGTGAGTAACTGGCTTGGCACAGGAAAGAACAAAGGCCTGGAAGCCTCTCCTGCAGCTGGTCTCTGGGTAATTCTAGTTGGTTTTAATGCAGGTGTTGGTGTGATCATTAATCGCCTGCGGTGTAGTCTTGGAGACTTTCTTTCATACTCCCCTCTCCTGAGTATTCTCCAGCCTGCAATTTCATACCCTAGCAGCCGTGAGAGGTGATGTGAGTCCATGTTGTGCTGCAGAACCTGGATGAATTCGTGGAGCAGGGCAAAGGCTCCACACGTGATGGGCCAGGAGAGCCCCACGTAGTGGCTGGTGGCGAGGTGGATGTGCCCGGTGTCCTCAGCCAGGACATGTGAGCCCCTGGCTGCTGGGCCTGTGTGCTGCAGCAGGGTCAGCAGGGAGCTGTCCAGGTGCAGGTACTCAGCCAGCCTGCACACCACGGACAGGCGCTCCCCAGCTTCCAGGGCTGCTGCTCCAGCAGAGAGAATGATTTCAGCACAAGTGATGGGAGCTTTCTTCACACACCTGACATTGAAAGCCCAGAATTAGAGTGGTTAAGAGTAATTCTTTTTACCTCTCCCAGTTTTTGTGAAGATCCCTGTTTGAATTTAGTCAATCATTGCTCAAAATTTTACCTTTTAATCCAGAACTTGCTTTTCCTTGAATATAGGAATGTTTCCCATTCCACTAACTTCTCTGATTGCTAAGTTTGATCCCACTGCTTGTGCAGAGAACAGCAGCATGGGCTGAATTTCCCAAACACTGCTCATTATGGAAGTAATTCACTTCAGAGTTATTCCCAGTCCATTAGACATCAAATGTAGGTACTTACACTAAGAGAGTACCATCAGTGGTAACAAACAGTGTCTTGTGGAGGCAATTTGGAGACTCACTGGGAGCCTGCCTCTCTCCCTGCTCACGGAAGAGTTAGGAACTGGGGCAGGGTGGCTGGATGCCACCTGTACAATGGGGAATCAGTGTCCCTGTGCTGCTGGGCTGGCAGTCTTCATGCCCGTGTCCGCTGTGCACTGGTGCTCTGGGACAACAAAGCCTCCTGCTTTTATATTCAACATGTGCTTGTTCAGTATTTTGTGGGGTTTTGTTTTGCTTTTGGTTACCTGATGTCACATTTCCACAGCAGGAAAAAACCCCCCTTGTGTCAATTAGGGAGCACCCATCTCTTTTTCTTAAAAATTGTTTTTTGCTTCCCTCACTGATAAGAGCAGAAGCCACGGAGGCCCAGCAGTACTCACTGGTAGCTGTTTGGCATGTGCTTCAAGTTCTGCATTTCCAAGGATAAACTGCTGTCCTGCACATGGATGGTGAAATTTCCAGCAGCCCTCAGTGTTTCCTGGGCAGGCACCCCTCCAGAGGCAGCAAGGCTGAGCAGGTACACTCCTCCCTCCCTTGCCATCGGCAGCCCTTGCAGCGTGTTTGTTTCAGGATTGAATTCCAACCATTTTGGCAAATCTGCACCACTGGCTAAAGTGACCTGCTCCGTAAGAGGATGGCAGAGAAACAGAATTAGTGATAGGAAATGGTGTTACTGCTCCAGTTTTACACACTGTAAGCTCTAGCTGGACAAAAGTTCAGAACAGCCACAACTGATCCACTTGAAAATCCTAGAAACCACAGTGCCTTGGCTTTTCATGTGTGCTTGTTTTGGGTGTTTTTTAGCACCGTGGTAACACTTACTGTCCATATCCAAGACCCTGCATTCTTTAGACTGCTGGTAGATAAAACACAGGTGTATGTAGGTTGTTTATTTGCTCAGTAGGGAACTGCTGCATTGGCAGTGAATGAAGGTGAGATTTTTGCTATCAGTTCTGCCTGTTTCTAGTACAACTGAGGCACTTTCTAGAAGGAGATTTTTAGTTAGTTCATTTTAAACACAAAGTTAATGTCTTTGCTGCAGGATTGTACCAGGAAATGAATTGAATAGCATTACCTTGTACCGGGTTATCGTTCCCTGAAAGGCAAACGCTGGCACTGGATAATAGAATATTTTTCCCATGAGGACAGTCGCATCTGGGATTATTCCTTGCAGGCTCTTTGTTTCTTTCCATCTGTTATTCAATCCCTTGGCAACCTCAGCAGGGGAGCTCACACAGACAGACAGCAGCGCAAAGAGAAGAGGGAGCAGGGGCAAGACCCTCAGCCCTGGGAGCACAGGGGACCCCGAGGCAGGAGAGCTGTGCTGGGTGTGCCCTGGGTCCCTGCAGGCATCGTCCATCCTCCTCCAGTTTCCCCTACTGGAGCTGTAGGGGAAAGAGAAAACTCAAACCCACGGGCACGTGCTCCTCAGATCAGCCGGCTCCATCTCCCAGGCAAGCAGAACACTGCCAAATGTCTGAGGCTTCTCATTGCATTGGTTACAGACTGCTGGTCTCCTCGGGCCGCAGTGACATTTGGGGAGGGCTCTGGGCTTTAAGCAGCCTTGCTACTCACCATCGCTGCTCCGTTCAGCTGAAGGATTTCCAGGGGCAAACAACACGTAGTAGCACAAAGCTGGTTCATGATGATTTTTAACCCAGCTGCCTTCGGTCTTGCTGTTGCTCCCATCTCTGTTTCTGTTGTGTTAAAAGCCCACTCGGAGGTGAAATGCTACACCAGGGCCTCATCAGGGGGGCCTCCAACATATGGCACAGGGCAGAGCCGGGTGAGCAGTGCAGTAACCTGACCCACCTGATTTTGTGGTGTAGTGGTAGCAAGGGGAAAGGTGAGCATGGCAAATGGCATTGATCATGGGGACAAAGGCAGCCTGAGACTCACTATCCTTTGCTCAAGGACATCAAGGGCTGGAATTCCATTTGCTACATTTGATGCTGCTTCTTCAAGAGAGGATAAAAGCAGAAATAAGGGCTCTCATAAACCTATGAGTGGCTTCCAGCTTTTAGACGAGCAGTGCATACAATATGCTTGGTCCATCCTACTTAGGAGAGCTTTATTTAAAATCATACAAAAAGAAAATAACATTTACTAGTCCAAAAGATACAACTGAGAAAGCATAGATGATGATTTGGAGCCAGATGACTGCAACAGCAGGGCAGGGAGTGCTCCTTTCTTGGTACAGCTCGGACAGCAGGATGGCTTGAAAATCACAGCCTGCTTTGCTTTGGCCCTACAAACTCAGTGGCCATTTGTTGAAGAATCACGTTTTGCTCTGCTGGTTTTTAATAAAAACAATTATTCTGTTTGTGGATGTGTTTGCAGTAGTTGCCAAGTTTCCTGTCGTGCTCCGTTGTGCAGATGCCTTCCATTTTAGCCATGAGTGGAGCATGCTTTGGACAGAGCAAGAAGTGGTGATGCAAATTTTACATAAAGACAAAAATTCTTTGATATCTGCCAAAAGACAATGGCTTGCTAGAGCCTGCAATGTGTTCCTATACTCTGGAAAAAACACTTGCCCTACTGCTAGGTGTGCAGTGCTTGATGTCATTGTCTGCTTTTAGCCAGAGATGAATCTTTATCCAGCAAAGTCTGTTTCCCTTGCAACCATGATTGGCTCTGAATAAATCAAAAGTTTGTGTTTCTTTGATTATGCTCCGCTGTGCTGAGAAACAAGTTGCTACACTCACCTCTCCATTTTTCACTGTCAGTGTCTCCCATGTTCCTTTCCCTACAATCCCTGAAAACAATGACAAGTCCTCATTCACCCCTCATGAAAAGAGGGAATAGGTGGTGGCGTGGAAGTTCAAGCTGGAGATGAGGCTTTTTTTTAGGGAATATTCTTATGCAAGGGAATGGGTGCTTGACAGCTGACTAATCCCTCCTCATGAATTTGCCTCCTGAGAGCTGTGTAAATATTGCCATGTAACCATGCATGAATCATCAGCATGCTCTAAAATGATGAGAATACTCTAAGATCCCTTGGTTGCTGTGAGCTGACAGTAGTCCAAACCACCCCTGGAAAGGCAACATCTGCCCAGTTCAAGGATCCAAAGCCTATGGACACACCTTTGCATCAGGTGGGGGAATGTCAGTGAGTGTTTCACCTGTTTGGGTTCTGTCTCTCCTTAGTAACATTTGTTCTCCTGGCTTTGACAGCAGCAGACATCGTGTATTTACTCTGTAGTGTCAGGTGAGGCAGAATATTTTCACACGGCTTGCTGTTATGATATTCAGGGTATAAACTTACTGAAACATCACATGAATGTGCAAGGGCTTAAAATAATTAGATTTTTTAAATTTCTCTGGAGCATCCCTGTAATCCTCACTGTTGTATAATTACTGAGCTCATAATGAATTGTTCTTGCTAAATTGCAACAGAGGCATGTGGCAGTCTGTTGGGTAAATGCCTTTTGATAAAAACAAAAATGACAGTGTGAGAGAGACTTCATACAAGAGTATGTTGTAACAGGACCAGGGGAATGGCTTCAAGATGCAAGAGGGTGGGTTTAGATTGGATATTGGGAAGAAATTGTTCCCTGTGAGGGTGCTGAGGCCCTGGCACAGGTTTTCCAGAGAAGCTGTGGCTGCCCTTGGATCCCTGGCAGTGTCCAAGGCCAGGCTGGATGGGGCTAGGAGCAACCTGGGATAGTGGCAGGTGTCCTGCTCTGGCAGGGGGGTTAGAACTGAATGATCTTTAAGGTCCCTTTCAACCCAGGCCATTTTATGATTCTCTGAAACTATCTCAAATGTCACTCTCTGTCTAAATGCAGAGAAACTTGGGAACAAATGTAGTTAATCTTTCCCACACAGAACCAAGAAATACCAAAAATTTTATGAATAACTTCATTCTCATGTGATTTCATGACCGGAGTGCAAAGATAAAGGTGGGCAACTGAATCAAACAGGATCATTTTGAGGCACCTGTAAGTACTTGTAAAGAAAAAATAACTTAGTTATTTTGCTTCACTTCTGGCTTTAGACACTTTTTCCTACGAGTGTTTGCTGCATTTATACAAATGCGATTCTGAAACTGGGTGAAGAAACACCCCTTAATCCTTATCTAAAACACCAAAGGACACAGCTGAAGGATACACTATCCTCTGCCCTTTTTTCAGGTGATATTGTAAAATGGAAATTGGGACTGTCTTGTTTCCCTGTGCTGCCCCTGCCTAAGGCATTCTCTTGTCACACCTTCTTAGAGGAAATGGGGAGCAAATGTCCAATACTTCTCTCTCTGTGTTTGGCAAGCCTGCTTGGCAAGGTTTAGGGTCTCCTGCAACATCCCAAATAGCCTAGAATGGTTCAGCTTTACAGCATTTAATACAAAGGTAATGTTTTTTCGATGAGGTTGTTTTTCATATCTATTAAATCTGCAGCACCTGGGATCAAGTAATTGCTTGGCAATTTTAACTTCCTTTCAAGTGTCTTTGATATTCTAGCCCCCTTGTCTGCTGGAAAGGAAACCTAGATCTTTTCCCAGTAGCCCCAGCAAACTCAGCAAGCAGAAGCTGACTTCAGAACGGTATTTTGGTGGCCTGATTCATTATTTTTGCAATGTCTGAAGCTGGCAGTGCTGGCAGCCCTGGAATCCTGGGCTGATTGATATTCTGGGCTGATTGAATCCTAGCCAAACATTGATAACTTGCCAGGCAGTTTCAGAATGGTTTTGTGGACCATAACAGGAAGCCTGCTAGTAGCACACGTTCTGCTGAATTGTCCAGTATGAGTTTTCCACCTTTCACTTCCATTAAATTCCAGGAAAAGCCTCCTGTGTTGGAGTTGCCTAGAAACCTGTGGAGATATGCCTGCAAATTGGCTGTTGGTGCACTGAGCCTCATGCAAAATGTGAGAGATGTTTTTGCTTGGACTGTTGCAATTAACACTTTGCCTGTTTCTGGAAGGCAGAATCCTGGGAACTGGGTGTTGGGAAAGACAGAAATTAATATGGTGAGAGAAAGGAGCCTGTATGTTACAACCTGTGTGTCACAACCATGGCACTCCTGTGTTGCCAAATGTGAATTAATTAGAAAGTCAAGGTTTTGGTATCTGGGATAAATGTCAGAAAAAGGGTTGGGTTTCTTTTCATGCCTTTTCTTCAAAATAATAATGCACCCCCTCCCCACCCCCAATTTTAATCATGCAGGTGTTTTATCTTTAAGTGGCTGCCTCAGGTTTTATTTCTTTTTTCTCTTATTTTAAAACAAATGGGAAAAAGAGTGGAACGGACAAAGGAACAACATCTGAGGGAAAGCTGCTTCTTAAGCCTTGTCTTTACTTGCTTCTATTTCTCATTCTGCTTAGCAGTGGGAAAGCATTTTCATTTCCCACCCCACTTCCCTCCCAAACCCTTATGTTTCCTCTGAGAAATTGTCTACGTGGGAAAGTTTTAAACATGAAAGTGAAGGGATGATTTTATACCAAGGTTAAATTTTGCTTTAACTGCCCATGTGAACATTGTTGTTTTGCAACAAGTTTTTTTTTTTCCTCCTGAATTATGGTTTTCTTTTCCTCTTTAAAGCTCAGTTTATGACACTGCAAACTGACTAAACCGAGCTGGAAGAGTTTGTACTAAAAGGACTCAGGTACTTACAGAGTTACAGCTACATATCTAGCAGATAAAGCTTTCCTGCTCAGACAAGCCCTCACTATTTCATCTTAGCTGTTTGTTGAGTTTTTTCCCTAGGGAGAGCTAAAAAGTGAGAAGAAAGAATTTACTTCAATGATTTTACTTTCTAAAGTGCCATCTTTTTGTCTTCCATTTCAGCTTCTTTGAAAATGAGAAAATGCTTAAATTCAAAATGTCCCTTTTTTTTTCCTAATGAAAGATCATCTTTCCATAAACTTTGAAGTAATATTTAATTTTGGCCTTTTCAAAGTTATTAGTTATTTAATAATTCCTTTAAGGGAAAGATCACTAGGTTGGCCTGAATAAAGATGCTTTGTTGTAGGAAGGTTTTGTTTGTAACACTGTGCTCTGTGGGAAGGGAGATGGGAGAAGATGCTAGAGCAGCTCATAATGCAGGACTTTTGCCTTTACACCTGTTAAATACATTGTGAGACCTGCAAACCTTTAAAACCTCATTAAAACTGCATCTCTCTCCAGCTGTTAATACCAAAATGGGCTGTCACTTCAAAAGGGATTTTTGAAATCCTATCAGCTGATACCACTCTGAGCTGTCCTGCATGGCAAAAGGAGCTATTGGCTGAAGTCTTCTGGCAAAGTCTCCGTTGTTGTTTTGGGTTTTTTGCCTTCTGCCCTTTTTTTTTTGTGAAATGGAGGACTCTGAGCAGAGCTGAGGTTTGCACAAACCCCGGGGCAGGAAGGAGGCTGCTGGTGTGCCAAGTTCCAGCCTCATGTGATTTTTCAAAAGGGGATGGGATATGTACCAAACAAGGAGCATAAGGCTTATAATGGCCAGGCCGACAAGAGCTTTTTTATGGTGCCTGCTGCTGCTCCCGGGCCCAGCCTTTGCATTCAGCCAGCATTGCTGCCTTCCCACAGCAGGGTCTCGAACCCGTTGCTGTAATAACCCTAAAATGGTCTGTGCTTCACTCAATGGGCTCAGTTTTGCCTGTCTCTCAGCTGATGCGACAGTTTGGGACAGCTCACTTCCCCTGGCACCAGCCTCAAACGTGGCTCAGAGCTCTCTGCTAAACCCAGTGCTGGGTGCTCTACTAACACAGATGCTGCTGCCATTGCTCTGTCTTGGTATGAGATGGTTTCTGTCTTCTCTGCTGGAAAGACGTAAAAAACCAACAAAATCATGTTTCCATCTGATCAGCTGTGGATCTTCTCATAAGGAGAGTGAACTCAGTCGTGCCTGGAAGTGATGGAAGCTGCAGAGGAGACAGCAGCATTGCCCAGCGGGTGAGAGGCTGGCTGGGTCCTGGTGTGTGTCCTTCCCCCTTAGGTGCTTCCAGAAGCGCTGAAAACCGGACAACTGAGCCGTTCTCCCTCCTTCACCTCTGCTTGTTTTGTAAAGCCAGTCCTAAAGCTCTCTCCAAAAAGCAAATAACAGCTGAGACCCCGTGCCTTTCTGTGTGGCAGAAGCCAAGAGGCTGTTGACTGATGGGGGAAAGGAAGGGAATTTACAGCCAGAGCCCTCTTACCAATTTCTCCTCCCAGATGTTTTTCTTTCAATGTTTGTTTTACTTTGGCAATTGACTAAACAAATTGCTGTCTGAGTGATGCAGCTGATGGAGTCTGGTTTTCTTCAGGTTTTTCTGCAGTTCCTTTTCTTCTGACTTAATGATCTCAGCTTCATCCTCTGCTATATTTTCCATGGGGAAGAGCAGCCAGGAGCTGAGCAGAGCTGCTTTTGGCTTTTCCCTCCCTCAGTGGGGACATGGTTTTGAATTTCTGTCCTTTAGCCAACTTCAAGTTCTCAAAAAAATCTTGAAATAAAATATTTTTCAAGGCATCCATAAGATCCCTCCCCCTCCAAATGCTCTAAACTGGCCAATAGTGGGATCAGGCATTTCTGACTGGGGAGAGGACTGGATTCTTGGAGGGGACAGGCTGCAGTTGCACAAGCTTTGTTTCCTCACAGCATCGAGGTGGAAATCAGTCCCTGGAAGCCTGTTTTGTTAAAAGGCCACTTGTTTTCTGCATCCCTTGGAGCTGTCTGGGCAGACTGCTCCTGCTAATGCTAAAAGCACTTGAGCAGAATAAAAATTCTTATCCTCAGCAAAGCACCTGAGGCTGGGCTGCCTCAGTTGCAAAGGAGCAACAAAAAGAGGGGAAGAAAGCATGGTATCACTTTAAAATAAATCAGTTTCTATGGTAGTTACAGTAAAAGTAGTGTTTGTGTTCACTCTTGACTTGACAATGTTTACAGCCTCCTTTCCAATATGTTGTCCAGAATTATGAGTGGGATTCGGTTTCTGCCTCTATTTTATTTAGTTTATTCCAATTGTCCTTTTGAAGGTGAAGTTAAGTGCTGCCCAGAAAACCACAGCTCAGGGAAAGTATTGTGAAAGCAATGATCGAGGCCTCTACAGAGAGGCAGCTGTGACTCTGCTTTCATGTCTTCCAGGAATTCTATGACTTATCGATGATGAAGCCAGATCTTTGATAGGGGATTGAAAGTAATCCCTAAATATTTAACATGTGAGCATTAAAGACAACCAATTTGTCAGATTATAAAGTGGGTTGAGACTTGCTCCAAAGCCCTGGTAAGTATGTGCATGACTCATGTTGAGGTGCTCCAGGGTTTTTATGGAGGCTTATCAGTATAATAGGGGGAAAAAAAAAGAGGGGTGGAAAGGGACTGAGTTTAACAGAGGGAAAGTGAGGGAGCTATAAATTGTGTTGAACTTGGGGGACGGAGAAAACCAAACCCATTTAGTTTGTATAGATGCCATGTGCCTGAAATGGAACTGTGCATGAAATAATACAAAAAGCCTGGAGCTGAGTTTTGTAGCTGCTCTTATAGAAGACAGAAGAGGTTTTTGTGGGGCTGTGTTTTCACAGCCAGGTCTCAACAGCAGGTTTTGGTGCTGTAATAAGGCATTTGATAAACTAGCTAAATTTTTAGGAAAAGTTCAAGCTCTTTTCTTGCAGTCCTTCAGGGCTTCTGTAAACTAAATTATCTATTTAAAGTCCTAGCTCTGGATCTAGAAGCCTTACTTCAGGCACTTGTTTCTGCAAATATTAGTCTGGCTATTTGCTTTTTTTTTTTTTTCCCAGGCTGTTGTTCCTGGATGCTTTTATTTGAATACATAATGTCTGTTCTTGCAACAGCTCCTGCTCTGAAAGTTGCCAGGGTAACAGCTTTGTCTGTTGTTTCCTTTTGAAAGCAGGGTGAGAGTGGCACCTTGACCTCCTGGCTGGGTGCTGGACCGGGAGCCAGCAGAGCTGGGCTCCATCCTGCCTCGGCTGCTGGCATCTGCCTTTGCCTGAGGTGCCCTTGGCAGGAACCACCAAAGCATTTCAGCGGCTTTATTTATTTATTTATTTAGTAGTTATTTATTTGTTGCTCTGCCCGTTGTTGGGCAGCCACCCAATCCCTGCCTAGCAACCTCTGGCATCCACAACATTTACTTAAAGACTCTTCCCACATCCAAGGGTTTCCCTCACACCTCGATGTCCACCCCGACCCCGACTCCCCTTGCCTACACCCCAGAGGGACTCGAGGCCTCCCTGCTTCCCCCAAATTACTCTGTAGCTCCTGCCATTTGCCTCTTGGTGTCTCCACTTCCCTTCTGACCCCAGGTTCGCCCTGCTGACTTCAGGACTGGCTGTCACTGCGGCTTTACCTCTGTTGATCTGTAATTGCCACAAAGCCATTGGGAAAATGTTGACATTTTTCAGGATCAGCTGCTTGGAGAAAGGAAACTCAGGACAGTTTCTCTGTTATTGAAACTCACAAATGTCTTCTTTGTTTGTTTCTACCTACTTTCCTATTTCTCAAATATGCCTGGACATGTCAAAACAGTGATGATCAACTTGCATTAAATAAATTACCTTAATACTGCTTGACATCATTATTTTTAGCTCATCCACTGAAAGTACCTAAAGAGAAGGGTTGGTCTTGGTTTTGCTAGGATTTGAATTTTTTGTTGGTTTGTTTTTGGGGGTTTTGGTTGGGTGTTTTTTGGTGGTTAGTTGATTGTTTTTTAAAGGAGAAATGTTTTAAGCTCACCCTGCAGACCAGTGTCGAAGTAGGACTGTAGGCAGGTCTCCTGAGCTCCCTCTGATCCCCTTCCTCGATTGATCCGCTTTCACTGAAAGATTCCTCTTTCTCTGCTCCAGCTTTGGGTCTGAGAGAAGTTGGGGCTGTTCAGCTGCAGAAGAGAAGGCTGTGTGGAGACCTTACAGCACCTTCCAGGATCTGGAGGGGCACACAAGGAAGATGGAGAGGGATTCTGCATTAGGAGCTGGAATGACAGGAAAAGGAGTAATGGGTACAAATGGAAGGAGGTGAGTTCAGGCCAGATGTATGGAAGAAATTGTTCCCTGTGAGGGTGCTGAGGCCCTGGCACAGGTTTCCCAGAGCAGCTGTGGCTGCTCCATCCCTGGCAGTGTCCAAGGCCAAGTTGGACAGGGCTCTGAGCAACCTGGGATAGTGGAAGGGGTCCCTGTCCATGGCAGGGTGGGGGGGAACGAGATGATTTTTAAGGTCTCTTCCAACCCAGGCCATTCTGAGGTTCTAAGCTGAGTCTGTGGGACCAGGGCACTGAAAAAAAGCCATTTATCTCCCAGCTCTGTTTCTGTGTGTCTGCCAAGTGATAATTGGGGGGAAGAGGAGCCCAGCCCTCATGATGCCCATTTGGTTCATGACTGACAGATTTATGATAGGCTGCAGTTTCCTCCGTTTGTCCTGCAGCGAGTGGCAGGGCCGGGCGATTGTGTGCCGGCCTTCCCAATGGAGAGCGCTTCCAGCTGGATCCAGGGCACAGGAAATGATCTAGTGAAAGCCTTTTGGTGACAATTAACAGAATTCCTGCCAATGCCTTTATGCCTTTTTTTTT
>WAAG01083989.1:45528-62260 GCA_013390105.1 Tichodroma muraria | reverse complement strand
TTTTTTTTTTTTTTTGTTCTCTACCTCAGAACATTTTTACAGCAAGCCCTAAGTGGCTGTGGAGAGGCATTGGAGGTGGGTGGTTACAAATATTTGATGAGTGTGTCATGGATAACGTTTATTTCTGTTGAAAGTATGATTATTTTTTTAATCTACGCCTCCTTAGTATTTTACTTGATGATTAGAGCAACATAAAAATGTATTTTTCTTCTGAGATGGTCAAGTCCTAAAACCCAGCCCAGTTTGGCCACAAGCAAGGAAGTTATTGTAAACCACTCGTTTTGCCAGGAACAGCAAAGTCCTTGAGTCCTGGGGTCACCAAGGTAGTGTCAACTTGAGAGAATATGCTTAAACCCTCTCCTCCCCCCAGTTTCTGTAATGCATCCCTGTGTGAGGCATCTCTCTTGAAAAGAGGGAAAAATATTCATTTGTGGTTGCATGGGATTATCTGTGTCAAAGGAAGGAAAATACTGGTGCTGGGTGTTCTTCCTCAGAAAGCTTTTAAGAGTTGCCTTAGATGGAATGTTTGAAACCAAACACCTTTCCTTAAAGCTTCATGGTCTTCAGATCTGAGGTTTTGTTTTTTACCAAGGGTGAAAAAACAGAACCTGAAATCCTTGGTATTGGTTGTTATCATAGAAAAAGAGGAGGAAAACAATTTTTTTTGAAGAGCTCATACACATGGGCATTAACCAGCTCTGCTTTCAGTAGATAAATTATAGCTCAGAAAATTAAATTTAAAGTGAGATGAATATTTGTTCTTGGGAATTTGACACCTGCAAGGAAAAAACCCTTTGTTTTGAGAGCTTAAGGTGCTGCTGTAGGCTTTGTGCTGGATTTATGCTTGAAGACTTCTTTTCTCCGGCAATTTTTACTGCACTGGAGTCTCCAAACTGGGGTTTACTAGAGAAGGGCAAAAGAGAGTGAAGCTGGTGTTGTAAGAGGGGTCAGGATTTTCTGCTGGGTTGTTCATGTTGTCAGGGGCTCTTGCAATGAAGTGCTACGTGGGAAAACGGCCTTTCCTTGCCTGAGCAGTGAGCAGAGCACAGGCAAACTGCTTTTATCTGCTGTGCAGCTGGTTTGAATACTGACAGCTCGGACCTTTTGATCTGCCACAGCCTGGCTGCTGGTTTTGTTGTGCAGGAGCAAGCCCAAGAACAGAGAGTGGAGAAGGAAAACTGCAGTGGTTACAGAGGATGGAAAACAGGCAAGTGATGAGACCATGGAAAATACAGTAAGAAAATGTAGGGAAAATTAACAGTCTGGAAGAGTCAAACATTGCAGTGGTACAGGAGAGGCCACGTCCTCATCTGTACTTCTGTGAAGCAGAAGTGCTTCTAGCTGAAGCAGCTTGGGCTTCAGCTAGAAAAGTGTTTTCTTTGTAAGTATGTGGAGATTTCAGTAATACTGGGGAGGAAAACACCTTGTAAGAGTAAGCCAGTTTTTGAGCTTCAGAAATCATCTTGTAAGAACTCCCTTTGTGCTTTTACAAAAATTCCTGTGCTCCCCTTTCCTTCTCCCACCTGTGTACAGGCAGGTGAAGGGCTGGAGTCTTGCTTGTTTAGTTGACTGCCTTTTTAGTTTTGAATGAAAGAGTCTGTATAAATCTATCTGTGTCTCCTTGATGTGCATTAGTGCTGGCCCCACAACAGGCAGGGTGAGCACAGCAGCTCTGCCTCACCTGCACACAACAGGCATGTGAAAAATCAAGAGGAAATCTCTACCTTGAATCCAGGCATGAAAGAAATTGTTCCCTGTGAGGGTGGTGAGGCCCTGGCACAGGCTGCCCAGAGAAGCTGTGGCTTCCGGATCCCTGGAAGTGTCCAAGGCCAGGTTGGACAGGGCTCTGAGCAACCTGGGATGGGGGAAGGTATCCCTGACTATGGCAGGGAGTTAGAACTGGATGATCTTTAAGACCCCTTCCAACCTAAATTATTCTATGATTCTATGTAAATCCTAAATACTTCTACTAGACCCAAGTGCTGCTGGGCAGGTACCAGGGACTGTAAACCTGTGTTACCCCAAAACCAGGGGATCTCTGATTCCCTGGGGATAACTGGAAGTAGAGCAGGCCTGCAAATGACTGCGTGCAGCAAGGCTGATCCAGGCACTGCTCACAGGATGAAATGATGCTGAAAACGATGTGTCAGCTCACAGCTTTGAAGAGAACCTGCTGGTGTGTGTGGAAAGGGCCCCTCCTGACTCAAGTCAGAACCCCCAGTTCCCTCAATCCCCCATTTGCAGCACTGGCTTTCAAAAGCTGTGCTTGTTGAGGGGCTGCTCTGTGGTGGGGTAACCACACTGTTTTTAATTTCATCACCTCACTTTTAAAGGAGGCTGACAAAATCTTGTCCTCACTCCTGGCTTGGTGGAAGAAGGAAGCTGAAAGAAGGAGATGTTATGGCAAAACCAACAGCTGCTTGAAGCACTCCAGGCCTGTCTACGCACATCCTTGCTCCCAAATTCCTAGGGCTTCCAGAGCAGCTAGCCAGAATGCTGAAAAAGCTTTCTCTTTAATCTCTTGATCTCCACTCTGTGTTTTTGCCAGTGCAGGTAAAACAGAGATGCATGCTTCACGTACCAGTGCTTCCACCAGGTTAAACAGGAGAGTCTCGGTAATTACTGAGAACGATCTGAGCAAAACAACTTGTCTCTGGTTCCTGGGACTCAGGAGCAGGCAGGGCAGGCACACTTGACCTGCCAGGTATCACCAGTGTCTCTCTCTACTCAAACAACAAGAAATGAGATTCATTCATTCTTTGCTCTGGCTAAATCCCAACTCAAATGTGAAGGGAAGTTTTGTCTGACAGGTTTGCTGGGAGTGGTGGTGGGGATTGCTGTGCTTTCAGAGATCCATTTGGGACACATCCTAAATTCATGAGGTGGCTCAGGTTTGCTTCAGGCTGCAGCTTTGCTTCAAGAGCTGGCAGGCCACAGCTCTTGGTGATTCACCTGGCTCAGAATCCTCTCCCCCAGCACCAGGGATGGGTGCCTGAGGAGAGACAAGAACCAGGTACGTGTGCAGTGACAAATCCTCCAGACAATTCAGGGAACCCATGATCTGGATAAGGTGTCTCTGCTCTCCCCATGATGTTCTATAAGCCTTGGGAGTTTCCTGGGGGAAGGAGCCATGTGGATGTGCTGCCTGTTGTGCCTTTGGTTTGTTTTCTGAGTGGTTCCTCTCTGTGGCTTCACTCTGCACCTCTGAACTGCATTATCAGAGATGTACAAGCATCAGTCCCTGGAGACCATCCACATGCCACATGCCAATCCTGGTGTGGCAGACTGCTGGAGAACGTTTGTGCACTGAATATTTTGGGTTTTATTGTTGTGCAGGGCTTTTTGTTTGTTTGTTTGTTTTGTTTTTTAAAGGAAGTTGGTTTTATAATGAGCTCTGGGCTAACTTTAGGTTCATGTGGTGGAATAGAGCCTCTGTCTGGTTTGCTCCTTATTTTTCTCCTGACAGGAGAAAACACCTTAACAACCCCTTAAAAACCTTAAACCCCTAAAAAACACCTTAAAACCCTTAACAACCCCTGCACCACTTTGTTGCTGAGCACTGGGACTATCTTGTTAGGGAGTCTGGAAAGGACATTCCCACTCTTCCAAGGGTTTAGCTGGCTGCAACCAGGAGAGCTCCCTGGCAGGAGTGATTTGAGGAAAGGCTGGAAGAAACATCATCTGTCTCATCCCCCCAGGACAAACAAGATTCGGAGGGGGTTCCTGTTTCTAGACACCTCAGTCAGTGTAATTTTGGGCTGGTCAGAGACAGAGCAGTTTATGGGAGCTGGGAAGGAGGATGGAGCTTCATTTCTAGGCAGTCCTTGGATCTATTTTGCAAGAGGTTTCCTATGTATGTCTGTGTATGTAGGATTCTCATCTGTTGAGCAGATAGCAAATAAATGTAATTTAGCATGAGGAAAGCAATTATTTACACTTTGTCTACATTAGGAATATTCTCCAGCTGGGAGTTCAAGATTTCTTTCTCTCCTTCTCCCATGCTCGAGGCCAGGTTGTTTTGGGTGGATGAGGCAGCAAATTTGAAGCAGAGACTGGAAGCTGACTCCTCAAATGCAGTGTTCAAGGTGTTTGGTGGAGCAGGGAAGACTAAATTACCACAGAGCTTATTTGCCATCTTAACTGGCCACATCTTAGAGGATATGCAGCTTTTAGAAACAATGTTTTTGAATAATATCAATAAATGCTGTAAAATAAGTGCCACAAGCCAAATTATGTTCCACTCCAAGTCATATTTACTTCCCTTTTTTCCTGTCTCTAATCCAAGCCATGACTAGTAGTGTTTCCCTCTCCCAAATAGCTGTCACATAAGTGTAATGTTTAAGCTTGTTGCAGAGCAGTCACAGCTTGCCTGTCCTGCCTGCCATCATCTTACTGCAGGTTTAGAGCTGTTGTCTTACCCCCAGTACTCCTGGGAGGAAGCACA
This sequence comes from Tichodroma muraria, assembly GCA_013390105.1. Taxonomy (NCBI): domain Eukaryota; kingdom Metazoa; phylum Chordata; class Aves; order Passeriformes; family Sittidae; genus Tichodroma; species Tichodroma muraria. The sequence continues at coordinate 57,816 of WAAG01083989.1, read as the reverse complement.
GAAGTGGGTCCTTTGTGGATGTGGAATTTTCATGGTTCTGCAGGTACAGAAGCAAAGACCTGTGCTGTGGAGCTGGTGGGCTGGGATGGAAAAGTGGGTGCCAGGAGCGTAACTGTCAGTTTGTTCATGGATTTGTTGCATCTCACTGTGAAGATGAAGCAATGATGACTTGTGGGACATCACTCTGGTTCTGCCCTTGGTTTCAGGCATACAGACTTGGGAGGGAAGAGAAAAAAAATCCTGCACAAAACACTTTCATATCAGTAAACACAAAATACTGTGCAAAAGGCTAAAGTTAAACCTACTCCTGTTTTGGAGACTGGGGGGATCTTCTGGCATCACAACAGCCCCAGGGGGTTGTTGTGTGTGATACTAAAAAATAAATTTGGAACCTCATGTCGGGGCAGTTACTATCCCTGTCTTTGGGAAATTTTAGTTCAAGCCCTTCGCAGTGGTGTTACAAAGCATAATTATATGACTTGAGGTGCTGTTAGATAGATGCAAATCTTCTGGGTATGCTATCTCTCCATTTAATCAGTTATTTGTTTGCCATTTGGGTACAGAAAGTACTTTGTTTAAAAATTAGCTGAATACACTTCCAGTAACAGCATCAGTGGGAAGTAATGAAAAGTAGCTGATTTACTACTACTAAAGAGCATCCAAGAGCTCCCTGGCGTATCTCATTTACTCTGAGATTTATGCAATTCACAGTCAGCTAATTCCACACACAAACAAGCCATGCATGGCTGCTTGTGTTCTCTGTTTATGCCCATTTAACTTTTTAAGAAACACATAAGCTGCCTCCTTTATTTGCTGGGTGTTACCTTTCATTTGAATCCTACTTTTCATTTCTTGTGGATATCTCTTTGCTGTTAACATTGTTGTATATTGTGCGGTGCACTGGTACTTTTCTGGAAATGAGGTGTAAGAATTTTGCAGCAAGTTCATAGATTTTGTTCAGGGAATGCAGATCATCCTTGCTGCAACAGTGAACTGATGTGTGATGATGTGGAGTTGGTCAGCAGCTGAGGCGGTGTGTGTGCACACGTGGGAGTCTGGGATAGAGTGGGCATCACATCCAGGTGAGAAACTTGAATAAAAGCCCCACAGAAAATGATAAATGTTTTTCTGTACTTCAGGGGCTGAACAATATGTGTGCTGATTTTTCCTTATTCCTTCAGAGCCCTCACCTGAGGTCACATGTAAAGGTGAAAACTGCTGCCTGGTACGTGCAGGATGTGCATCATGCTGAGGTCCTGATGACTGGCAAGGGATCTGAGGTGGAAGAATAAATATCCACTGTGAAGAACAAATGCCAATTAATAGTTTGGCATCTGAAGGAGAGCAACAGGCCTCCTTTCTCTTCAGAGTAACGTGTGGTTTCCTTTTACAGGGAGATGAGGGATGGGTACCTGCAATAAGCAGCAAACACTGCCCTTCCCAAAGTCCTGCACCCCCCATGTGAAGGAGATCACTCTGCCATGTCTGCGACAGCCTTTCAGTAGGGGCTGTCACCTTGCAACATAAACCCTCTCAAGCATCGAAAAAGGAATCATGCTTCTGTGCTAGCTGTGAAAATAGAAAGGAAAACTTGTAACACAAAATAAATTACATAGTCCCTCCTGGGGTTCTGCACCACGTGCAGAACTTCCTGGAGGAGCGTTCACCATGGAGGAACATCCTGTGCCTGACCTGTCATAGCCTGCTCCCTCTGGGCTCCCTGCCTCCAGTTCTGTGGAGTTTCTGAGCAGTTCTTTTGATGAAGAGATTCTGCAGCTGGATGGGGATGGAGCTGTGGTAGGAACTCTGATAATTTGAATTTGTCTGTAGAGGACTACACCAGTCAGTCAAGCCTACATCCTCTTTTTCTACGGGGTGGGTTTAAAACAAACATCCTCCCCATGCCCTGCTGTATCCCTGAGATTTAAAGTATGGGATCCAGCAGATTTCCTACTGCCAGGACTTCCTGGTGGTTCAAACACTAACTTGGGACTTGGAGACACCACCACTGTGCCTTTGGACTCATCATGTAAGTCTCTTTCCAAAAACATTTGAGATTCAGAGAGGAGCCTCTCAGATTTAAGATTCAGATAGGAGTCTCAGAGTTTTCAAAGACAGATAGCCAAGTTAAAAGCCAGTGTCTCACTGATCTCTCAAGTGCTTCAGCTGGGTCACAAAATAAATAAATCTTCCTACATGCCTGCTTCTCAGTGGCTTAATTCATAAATATCTTCCCAGATCTCTTAGTTCTTCCATTCCTCACCTGTACCCTCCTCAAGTGATTAATACTTTGTTTTCTCACATTGTCATTGTTCATTAATGTGGTTTCATTAATTATGTATGTGGGAAAGGGGGATAAACCAGTTTTTCAGATGAGATGGCCAAGAGGAAACTTTTATCTCTCAAAATACACTGAAAGATTCTTGGTGCTGGGGAAGGGCTGCTTTTCTCCATGGCTTCCAAAATCCCCTGTGCTCACTGTTCATAGCTCATGTCCATGATCCAGGGGCTGGAAAGGAGGAATGAAGCCATCAGGAAGCAGCAGCAGCCAGACATGACCTGTCCCTGCCAGGGAAGGATGGAGTGGCCTTGTGGCTGTTGCAGAGACTGAAAATAGGAGGGACAGGGGTGATAGGAAGGAAGACCTGAGCAAGGATTAAATGAGAGTTTGGCAGCATGTTCTGGGAGCAGGAGTGGGCTCATCCCAGCATGGGAATGCTGCAGGAACGGTGCCTTGCTGGTGCTTTTCACTGTCGCAGAAATGGCACCGAGGACCAACCACATCCTCTGCTGAACCCCTTCTCTGTCCTGGAGAGGGGTTCAGCAGTGTCCTCGTGGAAGTATTTTCCTCTTTTTGCCTGTTCCTCAGCTGCCAGGGAGGCAGATCAGGGGATTTCTACACCCTCTGGTTGCCACGGGAAGTATGTTTTTCTCCTAGGTGTCAGATAGCAAATCGTACCATGAGGGGAAAAACAGATCGGAATCTGCATTTTTTTCCCCTTTTTGCCTTTACACCCTCACTTTCCCATTAATACTCTCTCTAATAAACTTGTGGGTGAAGGCCCATCCAGTCTGCCCTGACGTGATCCCGTGCGATACCTCGTGAGCCTGTTCTCGGTGCTGCAGCTGCTGTGAATAACGAGCGTGCAGCAGGCAGGATGTCTCCTGTCTCCTGCTGGTGTTCTTTCGTCCCTGCCGCTGAAGGGGTGGCAGTTCCCAGCCCGGCTGTGAAACAGAGGTGCCGATTGTGTTGATGTCAGAGGGCAGGCCTCACTTTTATGTTACCCAACTCTTTTCAACCAGCAGTTTAATGTCTCTGCAGATCACTGAGGAGATAATGTCAAATGTATCCATGTGCATTTTCAATGTTGGGGTTTATTAGCTATCTCTGGCAGTTTCTTTGCCTGTGACATGGTAATAATATGCATTTCTTCTGTGCTTTTTAAGCAAAATCCAGTTTCATTGGAAAAAACAATTCATCTACTGCTAACTTTTCCTTTCTTGGGTTGACAAAATAGAAATAGTGGGTGATGGTTCTGCTTTTTTAATGCACGCGTTTGTGGTTGCCTATGAATTAGTTAAAATCTAATTTCCTAAGCACATTCATATTTCTGACTTCCACTGCGGCAGACATGCAAAACATCTTGCAAGAGCTGCTGAGAAACAGGAGGTTATTTCACTGATTTAGGTAAAATCCACTGAAAGAGGGATTTATTTCATCAAGCATCCACATCATGGATCTATTTAAATTTTATGATGCCGGAGGATATGAAATTGCATGTCTCAGCTTTTCAGGATTCAGCTGTTCTGCTAACTTTTGTCGTCGCTAAGGAAGACACCCAAATGAGGAACATATTTAAAAACTACCCACAAAATAAACACAAACAACCCCCCCCAGTTCTCAGGGACAAGGCATGAACATAACCCAGTTTTTTTCTGACTCATGTCTTACACCTTTAATACCATGTTAAACACTGGTAGGGGACAGAGGCAAATGCACAAGGCATTCCTAAATGTAAAAGCAAATCAGGTATTTCCATGTGATTAGTATGCAGCGGTTTTCTTTGGTTTTTTTTAAGTTCCAGATAAATTTGGCAGTTCAGCATTCATCATACTTTTAGATACGATTTTTGTTTCAACCCACTGCATTCTGGACTGGTAGGAAGAGAGACTCCAGTCTGGGGAATCCAAATGTGCTGTAATGTTTTGATGATGTCCGTAATTCCATATTAATTTATTAAAAAAAACCACCAAAATTGTTTCTCCTTTCTCATTCTTATTCAAGCTCTCATTTCCAGGGCACAGCTGGGCTGAGATGACAGAAATCCTTTGAGAACTTCTCCCATATAGAGTTCTCCCATAGAGAACTTATCCCACTTTCCTTCATCTAAGCATAAAATCAGTTTGAAATAATGGTGGTGTGAAACTCAAATCTCGGTCCATCTTTGCCATCAAAGACATTTTCTGTCTACTTGGAATCATAGCCCAGTCATTTGTCTGTGCTAATTAAATAATTCCATAGTGTCCTGGAAAGTAATTTGCACTTGGGAGAGGTAAAAGTAGAAATGACCTTGGAAAGAGCCAGCACCAATCAGAGGTGAGGGCGTGAGAGACTAAGACTGTCAAAGAGGATTTTTTGGGCCTCCCCATAAAAAAACGTCTAGACACAGTGACCAATAGAATTCCTGATCTCTAATTTTCCCTTCCAAACACATTTCTGAGAAACACCAATTCTTGGGGTGAGGGAGAGGAGTGACGGCTTTAAATGGGCTTTAATGACTCCAGACCTCCCAAAATGACATCTCTGGAAATGCAGTGCCAACTACCCAAAGCCTGTTGACTTGTGTTCCCCTCCCTAAAATGGTATTTTCAGTTTATTTTACCCATCTGAAAGCCAGAATGGGCCTAAGGTGAAGATCTGTGGCCCTTATTCTCATGAGGAAAGACTGGTTCTCCTAAAAAAAAGCCGGTTTTCCTGATGTTTTCTTGCCTGAACCTGGGCCAGAAAGAGAAAAGCCCTTCATTCCAATGTTAGAAATGCTGGTGTGGCCCAGGAAGGATGGGCCCAGTGGCAGCTGCTTGACCAAAACTAATCACAAGTTTTTCTCCCCCTCTGGTAATTTTTAATGGCCTCAAAAAAGAAAAAAAAAGGTGGCCACAGCCCTCTTTTTTTTCACTCTAAACATGGCTAGTATTCTAGTGAAAGAAGACAATTCTGGCAAAAAAAAAAAAAAAAGAGCTGCACTTATTTTGCAAAAGCTTTTCAGAAAGGGAAAAAAATTGTTGATCAGAAAAAACATCAAAAGCACAAGGCTTTTTAAGCAGTCTTGAAGTGTAAAGCTTCCACAGGTTTGAAGCATCTTTCCTGAGGTTCTGCAAGGTAAAATTAGGAAATGTAGGGAGGTATTCCTCAGGTATGCTTTCCAAGCTACATGGTTGCAATTAAACTGCACCCATACAGCAATTATAGATATTTTTTCACTTTTTTAGTTAGCTGCTAACAATTGCTGCTTTATCCACCTTGGAAATACAGCTGCATTTTTTTAGACCTCTTACTAGAACTGTTGTTTTTCTTAGACTTTACCGTGGAAATTTTTGCAAAACTTTCTCAATTTTCGAGTTGAAAAAAAATGACAACATTGAGTTAATGTGGAATATTGCGTGGTTTAAAAATATATTGCATGGTTTAAAATATATTTATTTTAAATAACTGCTGTTTATGGCTGATGCTGTATCCACACTATAACCGCTGCCATTGGGTCAGCCAGTATTAATGACAGCACTCAAAACACAACTGCTTTTTAATTACAGTCACAGTCCTCTACAGGAAGCTTTCTACCCCCTTTTATGATGATGATTCCCTTTTTTCCCTGTGTTTTCACGTTTCTGAAGTCTCAGGACAGCAGGCAAAAGAGAAAATTCAACCAAGGTATGTGCCCCTTTCTCTGTTTGGTAGGGAAAGGCTTCGTTTTCAAGCAGCCAAGCAGCACGGCAGCCCCAGGAGACAGTGGCTGATTAACGAGCCTGTGGGGGCTGGCAGGGAGGGCTGCAAGGCTGGAAGCAAACCCGGTGTAGCCGCTGGCACTTGCTCCCTGCAGGAATAGTGAGCTCATTTTTGTGCGCTTCCTGATGCTTGCACTGCGGTCGGGAGCTGATAGAAGGCAACGCTTCAACTTCCTGAACCCTCTAAATAAAGCATCCTTTCTGTAAGGGGTTGGTTGGGGTTTGTTGTTGTTTTTTTATTTTTTTTTTCAGAGAAGGGCACATTGTGCTTTCTGCTTCGGTTGGATTTTTGTGTTTGGCTCTTTGAATGGACAGCTTTGGTGGCTGAACAGTTGGAAACTGATTTCAGAGGGGCTCGAATGCATGGCAAGGGGAAATATCTTCACTGGAATGGCTTGGAGCTGCTCTCAGGAGTTTATCTACATAGCTCCTGTGTCGTGCCACAGCTACAAGGGTGGCCAAGCTTCATCTTTAATCTAAACTCCTTTACACTTAAGGTATTAATCCACAAATAGCTTCAGTTTTCTTTATTTCTAGGTTTGATTCTTTCAAGAGATTACTGTGGCAAGGCAGTGATTATTCAAATACTTGAATTAATACGTATATTAGCTTTTGTAAATTCAGATGTAGCAAAGAGCAAGTCAGACAGCCCCAGTCTGTTCATTCACACCACGATGTGACCCAGTGTGCCTGGACAGTGAGAATGCAAAGCTCACACCCATTTCCTAGTGAAACCCCCAAGAGGTTGCCTGCAAGAGGTGTTCATTTTCTAATGTTAAGAAAAATGATTTTCCCTCCAAGGGAAAGTCCTTTACAAGACAAGGTGTTAGGAATTGAGCTGGAATTTCCTGTTCCTACCTAAATCAGGTTGAATGAAGTAGGTAAACCAGCACTGAATGCTCCATATTCTGGTTTTCTCATTATTCTCAACCAAGTAATGACGCTTATTTTGCATGATTCACTGCTTTATTACGTTACTAAATCACATTTATCTCCGTCAGGCCTCTTTCTCCCCGGAATATTCTGCTGGTGTAATTTTTTTTTAACCACATATTTGGTATTTTGTATGGCTCCAATAACAACATATTATTTTGAAACAACATCAGAAAGAGTTAACTCCTACAAGGAGAAAATAAGGCAAAATGAGTCCTCACAGCTGGCTATCTCTCAAGAAATCAGCTCCTGCTCTGACGTGTCCTACAGGCAAAGTAAAACAAAGCTCTACTAGCAGTAAATCAACTCCTGTGTGCGGGTACTGTCAAAATGAGCTGTTCTGGAGCTCTCTGATCCAACCCGTGAGCCAAGTCACACTGATTTTATACATCCCAGTGCTTTGAAATGCCATTGTGTTCAAGGAAGAGCTTGGCTGGCTCAAATATGAATATCCACAAAGTAATGGGATGTCTTCAGCTGCTGTGGGAAACTTCATTGGGTGCCTAGAAAATCCAGGTCTTCCTCAAGTAAGCTGTTAATTGTGTATTTCTTGAGGTAAGTGTATTAAAAATACTCCAGCTAGAGACGGACTTTAAAATCAGAGTTGGATTTTAAATACAAAAATGACTGGGGTGTTTTGGTTTTGTTTTTGTTTTTTTTCTTGTCTATTCGAAAGATAAGAAACAAACCCAAAGCTTTAAGTCCAAACTTTCATATAGCTTCATGCTAAAGCTCTGGGTGCCTGCCTGGATTTTGGCTGCTCCCATCTACATTTATTGTATTAAAACAGTCAAAGGCATTCTTCTCTTGCCCCTTTTCCTCTGCAGCTGGAAAGCACTACCCTCTGCTCTCGAGAAAACAAACATCAGTGCTGCCTGTTGTATAAGCCTGTGGTTGGTTCAGTTTGCTTCCCTGGAGTGGCCCATGCATCTGTAACTTCATCCACCAGGGATGCTGTGTAGGTGTGAGATTAAAACCTTTCCAATAAGACAATTTTCAAACGCATAAAAAGCTCAGCTTCTGTCAGGAGCCTCCCCTGTTCGGACAAGGTGAGCAGGAAATTCAGACATCTTCCTAAAATGTGAGAGGTGGAAAAAGAGCAGGAATAGGATGACATCGGCCTATTTAATTCGCTGACTTTCTGGAGTCTGAGGACTTCCTAATATTGTGTATTTTCACATCTAAGGTGGATGCTCAGTGCTGCAATGGGGTCTTCGTGTTGACCTCTCTGTGGATAAGCTGCTTCTCCTCTGTGCCTCAGCACTGGAATGAGCACCAAAATCTAAGACCTGAACATCAAGGTAAAATTTCCCTGCACTAAAATATATTCAAATAATTCTATAAAGAGACCTAATGTTAGAGTACCAATGCAGAAATTGCTCGAATATTTTCTTCTCTGAAAATAAGTAATACACTAAAAACGAAAGCTGAGAAAGAATGACTTCCTCACTGTTACAATGTACAGAGGAATATGTGCACCAGGGCAGTCTGTCAGCACCAGCTGATGATTCCTGCATCTGGGTCCTGCTTCACAGCAAATCTTGTATGCCCAGCTTCGGAACAAAAGATTACCAGAGATAACTGATGGAAAACATATCCCAATTATTGACTAAGCAGCCTCACATTCACCCTACAGCTAATTACGAGGCTAAAACTGTAGTAAAAGTATCCATATTTATCCAAATAACCCATTTGGTGTATTTCTGCTCCAGAAAAATGAAGCAATATTCCATTATAATCTCTGGCCCTGTTTTATCTTTTTCTATGTAGACTTGTTATGACAAAATCTCTTTCATTTTAATTAAATTTTTCCAGATACCATCTTCATAAAACTAGCACTCAGAGAGGCTTAATCATTATTTTTAATAGAAGAGAGTTAATGCTCGTTAAAAATGCTAGAGGATTGTCACTACTTATGTTTCCTGTCTGCAAGGAGAAGAAGAGCAAGGGTTCCTCAGATCTGCTTTTCCAGGGTGATCTTTCTACCAGTTTAAGACCTGGTCTACAAAGGTGGGTAAGTGCTGGCTTATTTTGAGCATACAGATCACCCGTAACTTCAATGAGATTATTGGGGTGTTTCAATGGCACAAGTTTTAAATGAAGCCTAAATACTTGACTGCCTTTGGGATGTGACTTTTTCGGCAGAACTGCTGATTTCATAGGACTCAGTTTTAGCTAACAGCTTTCTCTGCTTGGATTGAGACTTCCAGTTCACTCCATATGTATCACTGGACAGCTACAAGGCAGCAACTGCGTTCAGCTGCTGGCACCATCCATCCTGAGCCAAGATGAACAAGCCTAGAAGTGAAGGAGAATGCAGCCTGTGCCTTGGTTTCCTTGGGGGGGAAAAGAAGAAAAGATGATTGCAAGTGTAGGACTCCTATCAGTTTCCAGCTTTGCCATGGCAAGCACATGCCAAATATTTTTTAAAGCGACCTGAATTAACCTTCTTGTAGCAGCAAAACCTGTGGGCCCCTTTCTCCCCACACAGGCAGAGCTCTCAAGGACACAGCAGCACTGCCTCGCTGCTGACAACCCACAGGGATGTCTCAGGTACCAAAGGACATTTCAAATGACCCCAATTACTTGTGTTTAGGCAACAGAGATGTCCTCTCCTGACAGAATGGTCCCAAAATGGGGCTCTGCTCCCAGGCACACCAAGGACAGACAGAGGACTTGGCCAATGCTGTTTGGCCAAGTCCTGAAGTTCATTCTCAGGAATACTCCCACTGATCTAATGCCAGGATTTAATTTACTGCTGGGAAACGTGAAACCTCCCTGGCTAAAGTATCTTAATTAGGCCATTAGAGCCCGGTATAAAATGGCTGATATAAACAGGGTCAGGAGGGCAGAGGATATTGTCAATGCATTGTAAAGCCTTTGCTGCTCAGCTCAAGCTGTCCAGAACCCCACTTCCATGGAATAAAACACCTGAGCCCTCTGTGTGGTGGCTCCTGGAGGGCCCCTGGCTCAATGCTTTTCACATAGTCAGCACATGGGCAAGGAGCCAGAGCTTCTCTGCCTTCTGGTGCCTTGTGCTGCTTGGACTTTCAGTTTCTAATTCTGGTGTGTTTTAAATTAGTCCAGCTTTGGGGTTTGCTGTGTGTGTTTGGGGCAGTTTGAAGGGCCTCATCTTTGGTTTTCCTGTGCAAGGGCTGGATCCTGAATGAGGGCCCTGGCACCCGTTCTCTTCATATGGCTTTTCCAGGAAGGATTTAACAAGTGTGATGACCCCAGGAGACTGCACTGGAAGAATCTGGGCAAGTGTCAGATCTAGGGCCTGTATATGTGTGTACACAGAATCACAGGATGGATTGGGTTGGAAGGCACATCAAAGCCCATCCAGTGCCACCCCCCTGCCATGGGCAGAGACGCCTTGCACTATCCCAGGTTGCTCAGAGCCCCATCCAACCTGGTCTTGGACACTGCCAGGGATGTGGCAACCACAGCTTCTCTGGGCAGCCTGTGGCAGGGCCTCACCACCCTCACAGGGGAGAAATTATTCCTCATATTCAATCTAAACCCACCCTTTTTCAGTTTAAAGCCATTCTCCCTTCTCCTACCACTCCATGCCCTTGTAAAAAGTCACTCTCCATCTTTCTTCTAAGCCCCATTTAGGCACTGGAAGGTGCTATAATGTTTCTCCAGAGCCTTCTCTTCCACAGGCTGAACAAATCCCACTCTAAACCTGTCTCCATAGGAGGAGTCTTTGCTGGTGTCTTTGTATCCCAGCAGGTACAAAAGAAAGTGGCAAATCCAATATATTTGCCATTAAAGAGCAAAAGAGTGACCTCTAAAATGGCATAACATACATCTAGATGGTAAGACCCTTTTTTGTTAAATTTGGAGACTCATCATTTCTGATCTCAACAATTTATGCTCAGAAGTACAATAAGATTGGAAGTTATAGACCTGAGAGATTAAGCCTAAGTGTGAAACACACAGCTTGTTACTCACTACCAGCAGTCTGCACACTCCTGTGACTAGATTAATATTCTTATCATTTCAGAGTTAGTATTTGATCAGGCTCTTAGACGTGAGATATTCTTCTTTTTTTTTTTTTTTTCCTTTTTATTCCAAACAGTATTTTATTTTAAATACAGTGGTTCACAAATACTATTACTGAGCTTGCTTGTGATTAGGAAATCTGTCTCAGTTAGGTAAATTACACCTGAGAAGTCATAAAAAGTAGAAATAGTTTGATTCTTAGAATCGTTAGTGAAAACCACATTTTTGTTTAAAAAATGCACAGTATTTTTAAGAATAAGATTCCCCCGCTGGGGATAGCCTTACCTTGGAACGGAACACTTCCATCCAATAGTAAATGTGTGGTTTGGTGGGCTGGTCCTTGGTTTTGGGCAGTGAACTGAAGCAGAGTGGGTTTGTGCAGCCCTCCTGAGCCCCTTTGGTCACCAAAGCGTGGTGCAGCCTCTCCGGCAACCGTGCCCTCTTCCAGCTTGGTGTGTTAGGGGAGCCCTGGCATCCCCCCTCTGGTGAGCGTGGGGAGGCTGCAATGGCCTGGGCAGAAAGAGATTCCAGAATGCTCTCTACATTTCTACATTTAAAATGGGGTGTGTGCGTGTTACTATTAAATTGGCGATAGTTTTCTTATGAAAATAAGTGCTGTTGGGGGTGAGAGGAGCCCCAGCTGAGAGGGGCCCTCAGCCCTGGGTGTCCCTGTGAGCAGGGAGGGCTCCGAGCAGGGCCCAGGCTCTGCTCCGGGGCCCAGCAATGGCACCAGAGCCACGGGCAGGGCTGAGCCCAGGAACTGCCACCTGGGCAGGAGGCAGAACTTCTGCCCTGGGCAGTGACTGAGCCCTGAACAGATTGTCCAGAGAGGGTGGGGAGTCTCCTCACTGGGGATATTCCAGAATTATCTGGACACAATGCTGCACCGTGTGCTCTGGGATGGCCCTGCTGGAGCAGGGAGGTGGCACCAGCGGCCCCACTGTGGTCCCTTCCAGCCTGACCCATCCTGGGATTCTGTGAACTCCTGCACAGCACTGCAGCACGGTCTGCTTCTCATTACAAACATTGACTAAAGGAGTTGTGGTTCCTGAAACCTGCAAGCCATAAAATAGAGGGTGACACTTTTGGCGGTCACACCAAGCCCACTCTCTCAGCGGAGCGGGCGGCTGTGGGGAAGGGTCGCCGTCCCCTCACGCTCCCCGCTTTCGCCTCTGCGCCCCTCGGCCGCTGCCCAGCCCCGGGGAGCCGCCCGCGGGGAATCACTGACCGGGGATCCCCGCAGCCCTCTCCGGGCCGGCGGGGGAGCCCGGGCTGCGTGCCCGGGGCTCGGTCCCCTGCCCGGGGCTCGGTCCCCTGCCCGGGGCTCGGTCCCCTGCCCGGGGC
>WAAG01083989.1:0-45444 GCA_013390105.1 Tichodroma muraria | reverse complement strand
GCGGAGCCGTGCGCGCCGCGCGGAGCCGGCCCGCGGGCAGCGCCGGCGGCAGCGGCACAGGAAGGGGCGGCAGCGCTGCTCGGCGGAGCGGGGAAAGTAGGAAGTGATGGGGAGCGGCAGGGGATGAGAGAAGTTCCCGAGCGGGGCCCGGGCGGCCGCGATGCCGGCGGCGGTGCCGAGATCCCCGCTCGGCTCCTGCCGGGGCTGCGTCCCCCCGCCGGCCCCGAGCGCAGCACCAGAGCCCGCTCTCTGCCCTGCCCAAACGCCTTCCTACGGGCTTTACGTATGGCTGACCTTTAAATTAATTAATTAATTGTGTTTAATTGCCCGTCCGAGAATTTTTGACAAAGACGTAAAAGGCAAAACCTTTGCTTTCTTGCTCATCGTCGTCGTTAGCTCGTTAAATGTGCATCTCTTTATTTCAGGTTTGTGTCCAGCACAATCTGATTGTCAGTGATGAGATATTTATAATCAGATGTTTAGCTTCATGGGAATGTTTTTCCTGTGAGCTCTTTCTTTTTGCGAGGTGAAAAGATGTATTTTAGCTGTGGCTACTTCACTGAACCGAAGTGAAGTAGCCTTCACTCAGCTTGTTTCAGGTTTTTATTAACCGTGACCGCTTTAAATCACCCTTTTGGAATCCAGGAGGGAAAGCCTCAACGCAGAATGACAGAGATGTGTTTCTTTACATTGATACCTTTTTTAAAACCATCCTTCAGTTCCCTTGCAGTGACCTGTCCCGAGGGTGCAGTTGTTCCCTCTGATGTTTGCAGGAGAGCTGCAGGAGCTTCTATGACTTTGTGGCATGTCCTGAAACCTTTGCCACTGGAAACAGCTTCTGTGCTGTGTGGTTGTAAGTGACGCTATTGGCAAGGCAGGTCAAATTCTAGTAAGTACCTGCTTAAACATTAGTGGTACCCTCGGAGCAGCAGTGAAACTTGCTAAGGCAGGTTAATGTGTGCCTGCGTATTGCTCCCGTGTTTGTGTTAGGCTCCCTGTGTTCTGAGATCCCTGTGATGGGGGAAATGTTGATGTGAAAATGCAAACAATGAATGTCTAGGTTAACTTGGTGCTCTGCTGTTATTGGAAAAGAGCTGGTGTTCAAGATCTTTTATATTTTTTTAAATCTTATTATTGCATCCAATCCTTGCTGTTCACTCTTTTGATCTGTTGACAAGTGTTTTTCCATGGAGTGTTCCTCTATTTGTTAATTTGGCTTCTCGTCTCTCTGTGACTCCCCATGTTGTCTCACATCTTTTATTTTACTGACTCTTACAACTTTAAATTCTGTCTGAAAAATTTTACTTTCTGCAGCTGTTAATTGCTGGATATTGTTTCTTATTCTTGTTCTCCCCAGCACTTCCTTTTTGCTGGCACGGTCTGTTGTTGGTTGTTGGTGGTGTTGTGTCTCATCGCTGGGTTCTGTTATCTGGAGGAAGCTGAGTGTGCCGAGCTTTTGCTTTCCATTGTGTTCTTCCTTTCCGAGAACACCTGCTCGTGTCGTGGATGTTCCTGCTGTGACTGGTGCTTGTACAACTGTCACTTGAATACGTGTTGGCATTGCCTTGTTACAGGATTCAGACTGCTGATCCTCCCCTGATCCCTCGGAGTTAAGGCAGGACATTTACTAGCAGTTTTATAGAGGAGAAGACAAGATCCAGGCTTGCCTGGGGCACGTTGGAGCTCTTTGCTAGAAGAAACAAGTGAGCTCGAGCCAACATTTGCTATCCAGGCTTTCTTTTAGCCAGAAAACCCAGCTCAAGAAAACTACCTGGGATGAAACAGGAGTTCAAGAATGCTGATGTGCCTCTGTTGGCTATTCAGTACAGCTTTTTTGTGTCCTGCCCCCTGGACAGTGTTTACCTGGCATGGTAAATGCAGCTTCAGAACGAAGAGGCTGGAGTGGAGGAGCTCTGGGAAGCTTGAAGTCACCAGTGGAAAACTCCCATGGCTACTCAATGGGAATGCTGACCCCTCTGCTGGTGATACAAGAGCTTGGACTGAAATTTAAAACTGTGATGCCAAGTGACATTATCTGTGCCAGCTATTGCAATTGCTGCCTTTGGACTGGCTGCAGCAACACAGGAGGCAGAAAAACCTCTTATGTTCAGGGAAGAAGCTTGGCCAGCTGCACTTTTGGTGTGCAACCACTGCTGAACTTCTGCACCTTCTGCATGTTTTCTGCAAATCTCTGGAAAGAGGAGGCCACACCTTCCAAAGGTGCCTCTAGTTGGTGAGGACGAAGTGGGGTAGGATTGGGAATGATTACTTGCTTCATTTGACTGATGTGAATCCTTCTTTGATTACTCTCTCTTGGATTGCTCAGGGTGCTGTTCTGAAAGGTTAGCTTGCCCAGCACCTCTATTACACTACTGAACCCACTGGGGAGTCTCATGCTGTTTGAAAAACTGGAAATCCAGCTCAGGGCTAGTGGCTGTTCAGCAGAGAGAGAGAGTCCTGTTTATTTTAAGCTGTCAAAGGCTAATTGTTTCTTAAACAAAACATGAGCGAGGCCATTCTATAAATAAGGTAAAAAAGGGCACAGCACCTCAGCAAGCAGGGCAAGTCTGTCACATCAGTGGACATCTCTCTTTGAAGGGTTGATCCAGCTCAACACATGAGTTTTGAGAGAGATTTTGAAGCATAGGCTGTTTCTTGAATTTTGGAGTATTTTTTCCTCACTTGCCAGTGCAGAAATTTTCACATTCTCAGTGTTCCCAGAAAACTGAAAGCTGAGAGGAAGATGTAGCTGAGGTATCCAGATCATGTGTTGGGCCAGATTAATACCTACTGTAACCTGACTGTGGAAATATTGCTCTGGTGTAGTTTAGGAGGTATAAACCACCTCTTTTTAGGAGACAGAGGATCTGTGGCCCTGTGTCCAGGTGAGCATGCTGAGAGGTGCTAGGTGAGGGCAGGAGTGCCTTTCCGCCTTTCCACACCTCCTTCTACAAAGAGGGTTTGAGAAGTGCTGGAACTATATTCTGTAAGTGGGTTCCAAAGGCTTGGAACACTTCTTGGAACTGGAGGAAGCCCGTGTCCTTGCTCTTGCCCTCCTTGTCTCTGAATGGTTTCAGTGCTATGAACACCTTTTGGCAGTGAGCATGAGCGCTCTGCTTTCAGCTTTGATCCCTCTTAGTCAGAAGAGGAAACTGAATCTCTCTTCTGTATCTGGGATTAGTGCTGTAGGGTGGGATGGGAACAGGGAAGTTGGGCACTGCTGCTCCAATTCTTGCTCTTTGGTCTGTGTTTTAAAAGAGAGCAGTTTTGCTCAGTTATGGAAGAAGAGGTGTAACCATCTGTCTCCAGGAGAATGTTCCAGGCTGTGGATCCCACAAGGAGAGGGGTATCTCTGGATCATGGTAAAGGAGAGAGTTTCAGGCCTCAGTTGAAATTCAGAATTCCCCATTGGCTACTGCAGACCTTTGCATTCTTGAGGTACTGAGAGCCCAAGAAATTCCCTGCTCTTTTTTTCTGCTTGGCTTTGGGCTTCCTCTGGGTTTGGATGCTATTTTGCGGTGCTGATGATGTGTAGTCTGGCTTTTCCAACCTCAAGGCTCTCTGAGCTTCCCCACCTTCCTTTTAAAAAATGAGAATGCTTTTGGATGTATGAGCTGATAGCTGAGGAAATGTTTGGGAAAAGCAATTTACATCCATTGGTAGCATTCTGTCGTTGCAAGATTGGTTTGATGCTGAATTATTGAACTGTGCTAATTCTGTAGGGCTTTCCCTTATTTCTTTAGCTTTTAGTGTGTTTTGGTTTCTACCCAGTTGGAGGCCTTAAGTCCCACAGGAGATGTGTGGCAGGGTCAGGCAATGAATCCAGTGATCTCACATTGTCCTCGGCTGGTGTTGAGACCACCTTTCCCAGTATTTTGGCTGTGAATGCTCTCAGTGATGCATGGTGGCAATTAAAACGGCATCAATCACCTACCAGCACAATGAGGGGAAGAAAATATTCTTGCCTGGAGAGGTGGAAAGAAAAAAAAGTAAGTAATGACAATGGCTAGGACCAGCTGTAGGAAAGTTTGACGGTGGGCCTGTTAGTCACCATGGGGAGCTGCATTCCTGTCTCACCTCCATAAATGTGCTGTGAGAGATCTCCTGGAACATAATTAATGGAGCATGCAGCAGGATCTGCCTGCTCTGTGATAGATGGCCCTGGATGATGAGGGGTGCTAAGACTTACTTCTAATTAGCAGCGAAAATCGTGTTGTAAAATATTTTGGACTCATTTCCTTGCATGTAATGTTGATTTTTCTTGAACAACTTCTCTTAATTTGTAGAAGTGCTTGCTGGAACTTTTTTACTCAAAATATCCCAGATTTATTCAGGCTTCTTCACTGGGTTTTTGTGAATTAGTTGTCTTGTTGAACTTGGGCTTCACAGAGGGGTTGAGTCAATCATACTTTGTGAAGAGACAAGATTAAGTAGAAAGTGCTTAAGAAGCAGCATAAATCAAAATGTTGCAAGTCTAACAAAGGCTAAAATGTGTCATCTTGGTGGCTTCAGGAATGGTGCTAAGAGAAAAGATGATGCTTCCGAGACACCAATGTATTTTCATCAGTGCACTAATTTTTTCAACCTTTCTCTCCTGCTGTCTGTATGTGTTAAGGAACAGAGTATCCGTCCTTTAATTAATAGCAAATTTTTCTTTCATGTGCCAGCTGGAAAAAGGTAATTAGTCAGGAAAGAATAAAAAGCCTGAAGAAAGTGAAAGTGGTGTAACTAGAATTAACCATAATTTGATTCTGACACATAGAGAATCAAATAATACCTAAAAGAGAGACAGGAGTATGAATTTCAGCTTTTCTGTGGGGAAAAAAGTACTTGTATGTTTTGTTTCCTGGGTGCTTTTTCTGATAGACTGATACAGCTAATGAAATTTGACAGTTTTGTTTGTGTGATTCTGTTTTGTTTTTTTTTTTTAAATACTGTGTAGGATTGACATTTTCAGGAATATGTTCTCTTGGTTATCTTTCTAAATCAGCAGCCCTGATCTGAATTCTGCATCTGCCTTGAATATATGTACAGTTTTCAGCTGCACAGTGTATTTCTGTTCTGTGATAACTAATAAGCTGTATTAGATGCATTATTAACTACTTTCATTGATCTTACAATAAATGCCATGTAATTGGAGATGTAGGCATATAAATACACCTCTGTATCTCGCATGCCTTGGTATTCAATCCAAATTTCAAAGCTCATATCCTCTGTAATTATCCACTCTCACCAGCAATTAGGCACTGCTCCAGCTTTTATAACAACCTTATTTTGATGCTTGTTTCAAATACTCTAACAGCAGTGCATCTTTAAATAAACATTTATTTATTTAAATAAACATATATTTAAATGCATTTAAAGATGCATTTAAAGTGCATCTTTAAATAAACAATGAGACAAAGCTTTCCACAAAGCAGCCTCAGGGGAATGCAGCAGGCCATGAGCCCCAGGGGAAGCTGGTTTGTTTCAGAAGTTTGACTTGTTCACAGAGCACAGCCTCAGTCTGAGGGAACATACCATTAGACTTAATTACAGCAGTATGATTTATGAGGCTGTGTGCTTAAATGTAATATCCTTGGTTCAAAGGGCTCATTCTCAAACAGAATTGGAGAGAAAATGAGGGTTAGGGAAAGGATTGATTGATCAATGTGGAAGTGAGTTTACCCATAAGCTGTGTGGTGGCAACTGGAAATGAGAGAGGACTTGGATTTTGAGTTGAGACAGGACATACAACTTCTGTAGTTTCAGCTGGGCTGAATGATGTGTGTAGTTTCAGCTGGGCTGTGGATGATGTGAGGAGTAGTCAGGAAAGAGAAGGGAGTTTGTTTGACTTGTGTGATCTGAAGTATTTTTTTACCTTGCTTTTACATAACGAGGGGATTAAACTAGACTACCTGTGCGTGGTTCTTGGTGTCACTAGAAGCCACAGTTACCCTGTATTTTAAATGTACTGCAGATGAAGAAGCCAGTCAATCTCTGACTTCCCCAGCCTGGAAGGTTGTTTCCCAAGGGGCACCTGGACCTTGGCTCAGCACGGCAAGGTCTTTGGAACCCTCCCCTGCCGGTGCTGCTCGGCTGGAGCCTGAGCCTGTTTGTTGGGCAACAGCACACAGCCGTGTCCTCTGCACTTGAAAGTCTGGTTTCTGCTTGCTTTGAAAGGTCTGCTACTTCTTCTAGCAGAAAAGGGATGAGGGTGAAGCGCCATCACTTTGATACACCTGGTATCAAAATGGAGAAAAGAAAACGAACAGTAGCTCAAGGTTTACTTTTTACCTTGTCTGTGCTGTGTTTTGTCACTTGGTCATAGAGAAGCATATTTTAATTCCATTAAGGACATGATCTCCCTTATGACTGATTCCTTTAAACCCTCATTTGTTACTTGTAAATCTGATTCTATCTAATTACTTGAACCAGCAGTTCCACCACCACGTAGATGTGTAGGCACTTCCTGACACGGATCCTGGTTTCAGCTGTTTATGGTGATAAACCTTGATATTGGGAACCCAGGGTAGATGCCTGGAGCTGAATGTTCTGCTGTGGACAGTTTCAAGTAAAATGGCCTTTCTGAGAACAGGATTAGCCAAAAAACCCCAACCAACCACCAAACCAAACAAAAAAAGTGTGTTATCTCCGTTTTTTAAAAAACCCAAGGGTCTTGCAGATTTTTGTCAAGAGTTGTTCTGAGTTGCTGGGCTCTCTCCAATGCCTCTTCTCCAACATGGAGGGCTTGTCTTTCTCTGGCCCTGTGGCGTTTTGCCCAGGTTTAGCACGTGTAGGTTGAGGAAGGATTTCACCCTAAGACTTCCTGGGCTGTCGTGATACCTGTCTCTTGCTGGGGGGCAGCAGTTTTACCTGGCAGGGGCAGCTTATCTCTGCTGGGCACCAAGAGCCCTCAACCTGACCTGCATCTGTGTGAGAGGTGAATCCCAGTTCCCAGGATTTCCAGATTCCTTTCCTGAGGTGGGGGGGTCACAGGAGAGCTTCAGTTGTCCAGCTGCTTTGTATTCCCTATCTCTGGAGAAGTAAAAGTAATTTCTGGTTTTAGTGCCTCAGTTCAAATACAAAACAAACCAAGAAATGACATTCTTGCAAGGTAAAGTTTTGGAAACAGAGTTAAACAAGAAAAACACAGGGTTTGTACTTATTCATATCTGATATTATGTGCTGCTTGAGGTCTTGAGGAGCTGTTTGGGCTGTAGTAGCCAAAAGGTTGTCAGGAATGGTTTTGTTGTTCTTGTTTCTGGTTTTTGTGACTGTTTCTGTGCATCGGTCTCTGTCTACTGTTATCCTCATTCATTTGCATGTTTTGATTGCTGTTGAGTAGAAACAAAGCTGTTTTCCAAAGTATGTGATTTAAAACCAATTCTTATTCATTGCTTAGTAACCAAGGAAAGAGGACCCTGAAGAATGGGCTATGGACTGCAGGAAAGAATATGAGGAAAACAGCCTCCCCTGTCCTTGCAGTGCTCCCTTGCTGGATGATGAAAAGGAGGAAGAGAGGTGTGTTGATGAATTCAGGATGAGAAACGAGCAGAGCAAATGTTAGGAGGGAAGTGGGGCTGAAGAGGAGCAGGAACTGCACTTATCAAGAGATCTGCAGCCCCTGCTGAGAGAAAATAGCTCCGAAAGATACTGACAAACTTCGTTCTTTTCAGAGGGAAGAAGTCAACTTGCCATTGCCACTGTTTACTTTGCTGTTTCAAATGTTTGAGGCCTGTACTAAGGCCGGTGAGGTTTCAAATACTTGAGTACTTGCTTGTTTTTTGTTCTGAAGGTTTTTGACTTTGTCCAGGAAAATGAATGTTTTATATATCACCTTCTCCAAGAGAGTGTCTGAGGTAAAATGCCAGTTCCTCAGAAAAAAATCGCGGTTTTAAGATTGCCTGTGATACTTTTTGTAACAGCAAATGTTAGATATAATGAATTGTGGTATTTGGTAATCTTCTTATATAACAAAGTTTGGGCAATTCATTTGAAATGTCCCTTTGGGTCATTGCTGCTGCATGAGTGAAGGTATTGGATTGAAATTTATATGAAAATACTTAGCAGGAGGAGGCTGGAAGAGAATATCCAAATGTGGTGGTTATCACTGTGGGTCCCTTCCAACTCAGCTTGCTCTGTGATTCTGTGATTTGACACCAAGTTAAGCTTCCTCCAGCTCTTTTCTGTATGATATTAAAACAGTAGTCAAGTTTTTGTTCTTTGACCTCTGACAGATAAAAATCAATGTCATTTAAAAGGAAAATCAACAAACAAACCCTGAAACGAGGCTCTTTATATGAAACTCAAAATACAGAAACTTCTTGTGATTCAGTGCTTGGGCTTCTTATCTTGATTTTCTCTTAGAGGCTTGTTTGAATTTCAAACAGCTTTTTTATTCCCTACACTTGACACACACAAGTTAATCAGTGCTGCAGGGGCAGTTGGAAGCATGCAGAATTAGGGAAACAACTGCTTGAACTCTTAGTAAGCCCCAGATTTTTTATACCTGCTTCTCACAGTTAAAAGACTGTAATCCAATTCTCAAGAGTAAATTTTGGGTAGTTGTGTCACGTTGAGCACTGTGATGTGGAAAATCTAACTTGGCAGCTTTAGAGGGCAGCAAAGTTGGATGTGAGCAGTATAGTTTTGTCCTGAATCTCACAATACCTGACTTGATTTGTAAAATCCCAGCTCCTACAGCTCTCTTACTTTTGGATATTCTCAGCTTCTCCTTCGTGTGCTTTGCTAAAATATTCTCAGTCATCTTTTCAGTCTGGCTAATATTTTTTTACTGTTCAGAAACAATAAATAAAGAGAGGAAGAAAAACCAATGTATTAGGAAAGACTAGGTATCACTTTTGAAAACACTGAGAGCAGATCTTTGTTCAGTTGTGAATGCTGAAAAATGTTCTAATGCATCACTAAGCAAGTTTCATTCTTTTGATCAAAGAATGAAAGTTTAAAGCCTTCCTAGAAAGTTGGGGTTTTAAAAAATCCTTTATTTAAGAAAAAAAAACCAAACCAAACCAAAAACAAACAAACAAAAAAATTGTGTGGAGTGAAAAATGTTAACTGCCTGTTAGTAATGTTTTCTTTGATGTTTTGGACAATTTTTTTAGCTTATCAGTTTTTGCTAAGGTGGTCTCAGTTTCAGCTGAATGAACTGTCCTTGCATTGCTGAGGGTGCCAGTCCATAAACTCCTGTTCCAAATCTGACAGAGCTCAGTGAGCTTGACCCTTTATAGAAAGCTGAAAAGTCAGGGTTTAGTGGAGTTTTATGGAATTTCAGTGAAGTAAAATGAGGTTTTCCATCAGGCTTGCTGATACAAAAATCAGGTAGGCAACATCTATAATGCTTCCCAGGCTGAAGACAGAACTTAGTAAGTCAAACTACTGTCAAACAAGTTTCCTAAGTCCTGAACTGATGTGTAAGTATTTTGGATTTTAATGTTGCTGTGAGAACTGTAAAGCTGATTACTTCACTAAATACAGGAAGTCCAAGTTTCAAATAAGGTTTTCAGGTATCTCTGCAGATATCCTTATGTACCATTGTAGCATGTTATTTATAAAGAATGTCCTTGCCTTTAAATCATAAAAGTACAAAATAACATACAGAAAAACTAATGATTTTTTTATTTTATTTTGGTGGTGAGGAGGTAACAATTTATTTGTGACAGGCTGGCCAGGCTGATTAAAGGGATGGAGCACCTCCCATGTGAGGAAAGGCTTAGAGAACTGGTGTTGTTCAGCCTGAAGGGAACCCACAGGAAAGGTGGAGAGAGACTCTTGACAAGGGCCTGGAGTGGCAGGACAAGGGGCAATGGCTTCACACTGACAGAGAGCAGGGGTAGATTGGATATGAGGAAGAAATTGTTCCCTGTGTGGGGGGTAAGGCCCTGGCCCAGGTTATCCTGAGAAGCTGTGGCTGCCCCTGGATCCCTGGCAGTGTCCAAGGCCAGGCTGGATGGGGCTCTGAGCAAGCTGGGATAGTGCAAGGTGTCCCTGCTCTGGCAGGGGGATGTAACGAGATGATTTTTAAGGACCCCTCCAGTCCAGGCCGTTCTATGATATTATATATTCTTTTCCTCAGAAAAAGTAACTCACAAAATTGTTGCAAAGCTTCATGACATTATTTCCTGTATAAGTGATTTAAGATGTAGGCCCTACACCTGCAGATTTGTGGACTTAAACTACAAAGATATCATGAGACAATTTTGTAAAAGAACCTCTTGAAAAGGATACAAATTCAGATTTTTTAGTTCCCTGGTTAGATCTTCAGGAGTATTAAAAGGTAAATTAGGATTTTATCAAGAAACCCCTCATAGGCAGACACCTGTCTGTTCAGAGAGGGCTCTGCTGTGGCCCCTGGGCAGCTGCAGGGTCTGACTTAGAGGTTTGTTCAGTTTGTGTTAGCAGAGGCTTCTTTTGCAGAAACAAAACAAGGTCAGGACCTGGCAGGCAATTAAGTCTTGTCTCTATTAACTTTTGTAGTTGAACAGGTTTTTCTGTCACTGAAGGCAAGGACCAATGAATGTCCCACACCCCCTCCCCCTGTAATATCTAGGATACAGTAAACCCATGGTATGTAAAGTTTGGTTATAACAGCTCATTTGAGGCTGTGCTCTGCACGGGGCTGGTGGAGTCAAACTCTCCATTTCATCTGATCCATTTCCTTTCTGTGCCGGATTAAACTGTCCCTGTGATTAGGCTGCTCTTAATGGAACTGTTTTCCCTGAGCAGAGCTGGAAGTGGGACAATGCTGGTTTGAGTTTTCAAGCATGGATCTAATGTATGTTTGAAGGGAAACAGTGGATTAAGGGGTGGGACACAAGCAGAGGAGCCACTTGCACAAAGTTGGTGACAAATTGTGGAATACAACCAAAGACTCCCAAGTTGTGGGCCAGAGCTCTTTTATAAGCATTGATCTGGTGAGCTGTTCAATGCAGAAATTGTTCTATGTTGGTTTATCTCACAGTAACTGGGCTTATGCCAGTAGTGACAAAACTAGTTAGTTCATTGAGGTTCTCAGGTGTGAGAAGTTGTGTTGTTTTATTATGAGTATGTGTCTAAAGAAGCAGAATTTATCAATTTGAGAAAAATGTGTGCTGAAGAGAGTCTTACACTTGCTGGCATTATTGTTATGCTCACCCATTTCAGGGAACCTTGCTGACTGATAAGTGTAATTAATGTTCTTCATGTGTAATGGAGGTGAGGGAGAAAATCCTGCTTCCTTTCTGCAACCTGATAACTAGAGCAATAGAAGTCACCACCCAAAGTACTTATGCTTGGTAAAGCTGCATAAAGACTGGGCTGTGTTACCCCAGAAACTTATCAGAAAGAAATTCAGCATCATCAGGGCAAGTGTACAGGCCTGAATGAGTACAGAGAACACAAGAGAAAAACATCTGACATAGACAAGAAAATCTGCTGACCCAAGAGCAATAAACTGAGTGTGCCACTGGGTGCACTTCTCTCTGAAAACTGCTATCAAAGAAACCCTTGCTGTTTGATATGTCCTGGGTTCAGGAAAGTAAAATTTCAAAAGTTCTCAGACTCATTGGCCTCAACAATCTTAGAGGTATTTTCTAACCTAAATGATTCCATGATTACATAAAACTGTTTCCAAATGACCGATGAAAAAAATACGTGACACCATCTCAAACTTTTCTTTATGGCAGAAGCAGCCCTTAAGTCTCCAGAATTGACATAATTGCTTCTGACTAACAATAATCTGGTATCATGGGATAGATCCAGCTTCCAAAGTATAAACTTGTGACAGGTATTCATGTGGATCCATGGTGCAAGAAGCAATCACAGAAAAGAAAAGAGACCAGAGAGAATTGATATTATTTCTAATACAAGAACTGGAAGCCTTGGGGGTAAAATTAAAGCAATAATAAAAATGCCATCTGGAAAAAGAGCGGGGTGCATCAGTAGGAGTCAAAGCAAATAGGCTTCCTAGTGACACTTTGAGTGATGATTTGCAGGTGAAAGTGAAACATTTTATGGGCAGCAATTAAAAACTGTCCAGGCAAGTTAGGGAAATGAGCGTCAAATAAAGCCACTCTCAAACAGCAGGGTGGGGTCACTGAGCTGGTCACAAATATATTTTCTGTGGTTCTCATCTATTTTTCCACAAAATATAGGTGAGGGGAGCTTTGGATTGCTTTGTGTTTGAGCCTCAGCAGAGACTTGACCTTAAGAGTGACCTCACAGATCAGTTACTCAGCTGTGGAAGCACAGGTATGAGAAGGCAAGGGGTAGCTTAGAAGGTGACAAAGTAGGACAGAAATTTTTGACCTCTTTGGGGAGAACTCCTCCTGGTGCTTAAAATTTCAGATGTTTTCATTTTAATTTATCTGAGGAAGAAGTACGTGGTCAGTACTATGCTGAGGCATCTTGAGAGCAGCTGACACATTTTGCTGTAGGAATTAACAGAGCTGTGCTTTCATGGGTGCTCACAGATCTGAGAGCAACAGGGTCACCTTGATGCCTCATCCAAATTAACTCTTTGCAGGTATTTCCTTAGGCAGAAGATCACGGAACTATTTCAAGCAATGACTGCTGAAAAAAGCATCGCTTTTTCTTTCCTTCTCATGACTTGCAAAACCTTCTGAAAAAGGTGCAAAACCTCCTGAATCACTCACCTGATGAATGTATTGCCCCTGGAACAGATTTCAGATCAGCCAGAAGGTTTCACAGGAGACCGTGCTCTTGTGATCATCTGAAAGTGTAGCATCCCCTCAAAGTGGCAGGATCAAGGTTTTCCGATCTCATCAGGCAAGTTTGGAATTTAGAAATGAGGCAGTACATAGGTGGTTATGTTCATTCAGAAATTGTATCCTGCCTTTGAAACTGCTGAAAGAGTCACAGCTGATTTGCAAAATGTATGATTTGGTGGCATGTAAGCAGGAAGTGGAAAATGTGCAGGAAATGTGTCATTGGCAGGACAGAAGAGAGAGAGCCCAGCTCAACAGTATCTTAGGGAGGCATCACTGGAATGTGTGGCTGAGGAGCTGAGTTTTTTTTTCTGCCAGAGAAGTGGTAGTTAAGACTGTCCACTGACACCATTGTGATTTATTCCACAAAATCACCTGGTGCTTGCGAAGTCAGGCACCAAAGGGCACTGCAAATAGGAGAAACTTGGCTGAATGACTTCTGTAGATGTAGAAACAAGAGTAAACCGTCTATAGATCAAAGGAGAATTTGGAATTCCAAGTATTTTGCTATGTCTTTGAGACTGCAGGCTTCCAGGAAAGGCACCCTGTCTCAGTGTGCCCGTAGGCTGATGGGTGTGGGTAGAAAGGATCATTATGGACTTCAACCTTCAACTCTCTTATTTTATAGATTCAAGGAAAAGAGGGCAGTGTGTCCCACTGCTTTTGGGGAATTTAAAACAAGAGTGGGTGAGAATACGAATTATACTCCAGAAGTTTTTTTGTTTCAATATAAAGCAAATCTCTGCATTATGAAGAACTTCTGGGGTGATGTGGACTGTGTAGAAGATCAAACACTGGGCTGGAAAAGCTTGTTCCAGCCTGTTTGGTAACATGAACATCTCTTGGATGGAATTTTACAGGAGAGCTTATGAAGTCCAGGGATTGACTGGATGTGAGTGAGACATAATAAATCAAGGAGAATTTGGTCCCAATTGCCCTTTGTGCTTCCTTTTCCTATGTAGTTGAAATATGTGTTAAAATAGTCTACCCTTGTAGTGACAAGTGCATAGACTAAGAAGTTCATGTCCAGATCAAGAATAAAGATTTCCAACAAGTTGAGGTGAAAGAAAGCATTTTTTCCAGTAGCTGCTTTTCATCTATTATCTCAGTTTAGCAGGGGTCATAGAAGAACTCGAGGAATTTTATCCCTTTAGCCTGAAAGGACTGAGAATATCTTTCAGCTCTTCTTTTCAATCACTTCAGTCCCCTGAGGATAATGAAGATACTGTATTCACAGGCTTGCCTGAGTGATGAAATGTCTTCAGGTATCTTCAAATGCTGTCAGAATGGTCTCTACACCTTGGCTGTGGGTGTCTGTGTTGGTGGATGATGTTACCCATTGAAGGAACTTTGGAATTTCTGTGTTTTGGCTGGTTTTGGTTGTTTTTATGTACTGGTAGCTGGAGGGATCAAATCTAGGTACTTGTTTTCTAAGGATTGTTGAAGGCACTCCTTGTTTCTGTTAAAAAACTAGTGCAGGTTTTTTCTCCCTCAATTTTGCAGCCAAAAGAAATACGGATCTGTTTTGTAGGGTGGACCTTAAATACCTTCTGTGAGTTCTCAGTCCTTCTCCATATAAAATGGGACTGAATTATTGTGAATGCAATGAGGTGTGGGTTATTTAATCTAGTTGAAGAGGAGAGGGAGGAGGTTTTTCCTGTGCATTGTGAACATTGGTAGCTCTTTCCATGTGGTTTGGTCCTAGTCTGGAGATGAGGGATTTTCTCTTTGGAGGCTGCTGTTCCCACCTTAAACTGGCACTTTGGTGTCCAGATGAAATTCTGTGTGTCTGGATTTCTGATCCATATTAGCCCTAATGTGGCAGCAGCTGCTTTCAAATGTGTCTTGCCTAGAGGGGATTACAGGGAGTGCTGTGAAGCCTCATTTTCCTTCTTCCACCTTGACTAGAGTGTGCTGAGGGGAGGGGAAGTTGGATATTTGTGCCATCCCCTGCAGATGGAGAACTGAGCACTTGCTGGTCAACTGTTTTCTGGGTGCTGTGTTGCCAGAGTAAGTCAGCAGAATATCTGCTTTAAATGCCATTGGAAGTCTGCTCTACAGCTTTGACAGGATCTCTTCAAAGTTAGGCAGGAATTTAGCAGGACTTTGGTGAGTTAAGTGCTGTGATACTTTTTTCTAATTTCAGGATGACAAGTTAGAGACAAGCTTTTCTGTTGTATAAACACAGAGCTTTAAACACAAACAGTTATTTTTGGTGCTCTTTTCCTATGACAAAAATTAAACTTGAAAGGTAAAAATAAACAAAAACATGTTCTAAAACCTTTTCAGATTAAAGATTAGAAAAAATAAAGAACAAAGGCTCAAGCTTACTTCCAACTCACAGAATTGCTGACACAAAGCTGCAGTCCAGCCAAATGAACAGCACATTGTGAGGTACAGGAATAATTTATAGTCCTTTTAAGTAACCAGAGTAGCAAGCAGCACATGCAGTGGAATAAATCCTTGTCTCTGCTTCAGTTTTTCTAAGAAATATGATAATATTTAGGTTTAACCAATATCTGTTCCTACCTTAATGGATCACAAGAGAGCAGTTAACTTCTGATGTCTTATTTAGGGCACTCTACAGAGGGAAGAATTTATATGTGAATAAACTGTAGTATCAGAGATGATTGTGTCTTTTGCCTTGGTGAATAGTTTTTTCAAACCACCGAGGCTGTGGATGTACACTTACTCTGCAAGCTGTTTTTTATCAGTGGCTTCACATTACTGCTCCCTATCAAACCAGTTTATGCGAGTGTTTCTCACCCCTCTCTAAGCAATATGAGCTCATATACTTAAGCAATTTAGCAGATGATTTGTGCTAACGGGGTTGACTGTTGCTTAGAGACCCTCAGGCTCTGGAAAGTTGTAATGTGAAATGAATGACCCAGATTAATGTTTACTTTTGCCCTTGCCAGCGTTTGGGTCAACTAAGTTCTTTTATTGAATGTTGTGATCTATGGGTCTTGTAACGCAAAGGAGTGTCAGGTATGCTGTTTTATGTCCATCTGTCAAATTAGAAGATAGTGGAGAATTCTGCTCCAGAGAGGTGCTTGGGGCAAGGCTGGCAGCAGGGATTTCCAGTCAGGGAGGAAGCTTGGGAAGAGCACGTCTGTTTTAGCAGGAGGCCAGACCTTCTGCCACTCAGGCTGAAGCGTCTCAATGTCCTCTTAAACGGAAGTGTTAATCAAAATATAGCAGACTAATTGTTTATGTGAGTGGATGAGATTATCCCAGACAATGTGGTGCTGTTTGACTTGGAGAAGGAACTGTGTAACTGTATGCAAAGCTGCACCACAGTGATAGACCACTGGCTTTTTGATTAGGTCATAAAATCTGGGAGGTGATAAAAACGGAGCTGATTTTTGGGTGGGGTGCTCTGCTATCTTTTCAGATCAGCTTGTAGCTGTGGAGTATTATTTACTATGCACAAGTGAATAGTAGCCGAGGCAGTGGGCAGGTTTTTAATCTTAATGGGCCAGGCAGCAGGTTAAGCTCTTGTGATAATGTGTCTGAAAGCTTTGTGGAGTGATAAGGAAAAGGTTAGAATAGTTTTACTGTGCTAAATATTATTGCACCATGTTAGATTAGAACTTTCTAAATGGGGCTTGTTTGTACCAATTAGTTTAACTTGAAACTAGATGTGAGCTTTGGTATGCTTGTTTTTGTGTCCGGGTTCCCTTTGCAGGGAGAGTGCGCATTAGCAGTTGCTGCTACAAAGTCTCTATGGGAATGCGGGTGTAGTGAAAATAAACCTCAGGATCTCGGGCTTGCCTGTAATTGCATTTAAGACCTTGCACTGACACAAAGAGATGGAATACACAAAGCACCCTGAAAAGCAGAATGCCTTCTTCCTAAGAGCTGCTAAAATGTATCCCATTTACTTTGGTCTACTCTGGCCAGAGAGAGCTGAGGTCTCTAAAAAGGGAAACAGGTGGCTTTCCGCTGCTTTTCTGCAAGTTGGCTGGGAGTTGATCATGCAGGAATAAAGAATGGTGCCTACTTAGTCCATCACCCATCACATTCTGACCTTGCTCCAGTTCCTTGTGGGAGCTGCATGGTCTTCTTCAAACCAGGTAATTTCTTTTCTCCTGTCATCCCTCATATTGTTTCTGTCTCACTCACTCGTGCCTTGGAGCCGTGTGCAATCCCATCGCCAGCCTTTCCCACACCTTGGATTCTGCCCTTCCCCAACCCCAACGTGTTGCTTGAAGGCATCAAGAGCTTCTTGCAGGACAAGCTAAAACCCTGAATGCTGCAGCCAGGGCTCTGCTCTGTGTGCAGAGGAGCTGATCCCAAGGCTGTCCCTCTGTCATGCCTCCTGCCCAGCCCACCAAGCAGCTGCTTGCCCGGCGCTCTGACAGGTCCTGCCGGTGAGTGGAGAAGGGGAAATGTTATTTCTTCCCATGTATACAATGAAAGGAAGCGCTCTAATAAACGGAGTGAGGTAAAAAGGCTTTCCCAGCACATTACCTTCTAACACTTCTTCATCCTGTTTCTCTGCTCCAGGTCCCACTCTGCTGTGGGGAGCGGGACTGAATTCCCCACAGCTGGCTCCTGCCAGCCCCCAAGGCCTGGCTTCCTCAGGCAGGGAAAGCCCTCCTTTGTCCTGTCAAGGGGATGAAGGACATCTCTCCCTTGGAACTGGGCAAAGGAGGGTCTCTTGCACCTTGGTGCACTGGGGCTGGTGTAGAGAAGTGCTATTTCATTGCTAATATAACAAAAGGAATAATAAAGTCTCCAGAAATTATGTGAAAGACAAGAGGGGTGGGTGTAAGGGTGGAGAGAGGAAATACTTGGAGATGTCTGCAGTGCTTCCTGTTTGTTTCTGAAAATTATGAGT
This sequence comes from Tichodroma muraria, assembly GCA_013390105.1. Classification (NCBI taxonomy): domain Eukaryota; kingdom Metazoa; phylum Chordata; class Aves; order Passeriformes; family Sittidae; genus Tichodroma; species Tichodroma muraria. Next base: position 27,897 of record WAAG01083989.1, on the reverse strand, counting down.
CAGATCCCCCAGAAACAAAAGAGAGGGGTTTGAAAAATGGTGAGATTTTAAAAAAGTAATCATGCGTGCATCTGTTCTCTTGGTCTTCTGGTTTTTGAGCTCTCAGAGCTGGAGGCCGTTTTTCACATTTTTCGAGGCAATGGTGACAGCAAGGAACACACACTCTTTTCCTTTCCAGTGAAAGTAGAGGGGTTTTTAATATCTCTCAATGCAGCATCAGGAAGGAGACCAATAGAAAAGGTACCAAGGATAGCGTGGTTTGGAATAAAATTTGTGATAGCATCACAGTTCTTCTAGAGTTGATTGCTTTGGCTTGAAGAGCTTTTGCAACAGGGGTTAGGTGTAACCCTGGAGCTGGTTTGCCTTTGCTTTCTGAGGTATATACTTTGGCACAGGAGGGAGAAGGTGCGTTGTGTGTGCCCGGATTGTGTTTGATACTGATCCAAAGGAGGAACCATGCTCCTTTTTCCTGGGTCAAACACAGTCTGCATGTTTAAAACCCATGGATTCTGTGGGATTTGTAGCATGAGTGTTGATAATGAGCATGAGTGTATGTGTGTACAGCAGGATTGCACTTAAAAAGGAAAAATGAAGTGGATATCATTGTTCCACTTATCATATCACCAAGTGCAGGCTTTTCTAGAAAACTTGATTTCTTTGTTGCTCTGCCAGTTAATTCCCAGTAAATGTATGTAAGTGATAAAAGACTCCGGTTTTCCCAGTAGAAAGTGATTATTTGCAAGTGTTTTTCCTCTGTTAAGGTGTCAGGATAAGCTGTGTGAGGAGACCTGGAAGCATTTCCTTCAGCTGAAAAGAATGCTGCCGAACTGGAGGGCCTGAAAGTAAAAGGCCAAACTAATTTCTTTGTAACAGAGCTTGTTGTTAAGACACACCTTAGGAGGTGATCTGACTGACAGGTGACAGCACGGCCAGAGAGTCAGAGCTCCTTGGTGCTCAGCAGAGTCATTGCTGAAAGCTCAGGTGGACCAAAAATAATCTGTATTAATAATTAAACACCCACTCTTGTGTGCTCGGCGGTGCTGGATGCAATAGCCTGTACAGCTATAAGCATTTCCTGGAGTGATTTTTGCCACTAACGCTGCCTCCAGACCCTGTGCAGGGGGGGCTGGAGGGGTCCTGGAAGCTCCTCCTGGAGTGCACAGCCACCCGCCTGGTTAGAATGCTGAGCTCTGCTGAGCAGATGTGGGGATTTCTGTGCCTCGGAGCCTGGGAGAGCCCTTGGGCATGTGAGAGTGGCTGTAGTGAGCGTAAGAATGGGCTCACACCTGTCCACTGCGCAGAACTGACAGTTTTGCCACCCTGCTTGTGGCTGCTGTTTCGTGACTCCCCTACTTCCCAGCTCCTTCCGCTGTGGCTGGAGCATTCCCAAGCATTTCCTCTTCAGGTTTCTGCTCTGTGCTGCTACGTGGGACTCTCTCAAGCGAGTGTGTACAGGTCGGGGGTAGGTGTGGCAAAGGGCTCCCAGCAACTGGGAAAGCAGCTCTGAGACAATCTGGAACAGCTCCCAAAATGATCTCTCCCCGTAGGAAACTGGCTCTTCCCAGTTTTAAAACAAGTAAATAAAGTCACTGTGATTTCTCAGCTGGTTTTTGTTTGGAAGGGTTTTTTTTCAGCTTGCTGCTGAAGAGAAGAGCAAAGAGGATATGCAAAAATACCTGGCCCAGCTGCAAAAATGTGTAAACACTTATTGTTGCAAAGTGAAAATAAAAATCATGCAATCCTTTGTTGAGAGAATTGGAGCACGTGTTGATGTGGAGGTATCTCCTGTGCACAATTCTCATTGCCACCGGTGAGAGCTGGACTCATCAAAGGGTGAGCAGACCTCGTTCAGGGAACTCCTGCCAGCCAAAGTTATTGTCCCCAGGGGCAGAAGTAAAGGCTGAAACCAGCAGCAGGATTTTGGGAGCTGGATTGCATGCTGGCTACAAGCTTGGTGGTGGTTATGCTGTCCAACCTGAGAGTTGTCTTCTTTTATCTGAAGGCAGAACCAGACAGCACCGTAATTCCAGAGCGCTGCCTCGGCAAGAGGGTGGTCAGGAAAGGTTCATGTTCCTGCTGTAAAGCCCAGGTTTGCACCCAGTGCCAGGATATTGCACATCTCGTGGGAAGGATGTGTTGTGTGTGCTTGGCCTTGAAGGCAGCTTCTGGGGCTGCTGAAGGAAGGTGCACTAAAGAAAGGATATGAAAAGCGCTGGGTCAGGCGCTGAGTTGCTGCAGAAAAAGGCTGCAGAAACTGCTGTTTTCAGTGGAATTCCATGTGTTCACATTATCTTAGGACTTGTCCCCATTGTTAGCCTCTGAAATGAGGTGAGCCCTTTCTTCATTTGGTGTCCTGACATGTAACAGAGTTTGTAACACGGAGGGTCTTGTTATCTGTATTGTCTGAAAAATTTGGGTTTTTTTACTTAAGCAAAAAATAAGGGCATGTAAAATTTGCCTCTCCTGTGTAAAATAAGCACTGCAGAATGTATAAAATGTCAGCATTTTGGTTGAGCAATGTTTTCCACTCACATTTTTACCTAGTGTGACATGGGTTTGTCTGCCAGATTATTGCTGTTTGCGTTACAACATGGAGAAGGAACTTGGATCGTTTTCCAGGATTACATTTCAACCTGTGTTTGCAGGATTGATAATTTTTTTGTGTATATTTGTGTATGTATATATTTTTGTATGCGTTTGCCTATATATATGTTGTCATTCCAGATGCTGAGGTTCATTATAGGCCTTACAGTAGCATCTGAGGCTGGTTTGTCTGCTTAAACAACAATATTTTTACGTTGTGCTATTTCAGCAAAGTTTCCTAATTTTCTTCCTTTGCCTATGCTTCCTTTCTATGGTAAGTGTTGCCATTTTGATGAGTAGGTGTGACTGCCTTCATTACAGGGATGAAGTCACTTTTTGATCACTGGACAGATATTGGCATTTCTCAACAGTAGTTTTCTGGGTAAATCTCTCCATTTTCATTAAATGATGTTAACAGTGAACGATCCAGCCTTTCTGCCTCCTTTTATTAGCACATAGTTCTTCAAATCAGTCCTTTCAAGTGGCCATTCACAAACATGTGCAAAGCTGAGAAAAAACCCTCAAGTTCTTCTGTTGTAAACTAAACGAAGAATTTCTTTTGATTTGGATTATTTTCCCTATGCTGCTGGCTCAGCTTTGCTGTCTCTGGCTGAATAAGTAACTCTGCGATGAGTTCTGCTTGGTTTTGGCAGCAGTGATGCTGTTACTAGGATCTCTTTTCTGAAGTCACTGTGTACCATAGAAATTTAAACTGCCCAATCTGATAGGGACTGGTTAGTAAGCTACATGCCTAAAATTCACATAAAGATGCAGGGTTGCCTCTGACACCCTTATTTTTGGTTTACAGTGGTCCCAGTGTCAGTGTTTCTACTGTGTGTTAGGTTGATATGCCTATTAATTCTACCTTATCTGTGCTTTCTTACATTGAGGGAGCTGAGTTGCAAACCTGTTATGAGTGGTTGTAAGGTGTGAGCAAGCAGAGTTAAAGTCATGTGTGTAATCCTGATTTTCTGATTTACTTCTAAGTTTGGGCCAAATCCTGGATCCTTGTTACAGTGTTTGCATTCCATATATAGTTAGCTGGATTAAGTGGAAATGCTGCAGAGGTTAGATTGTAATTAAATCTTGGATGAATGACCCTCAATGTGAGGTGCTGACGCTGCTGCTTCTTTAAACTACGTCCCTCAGTGCACTTCTGGGAAGATGGGATGATGGGGGTGAAATCCTGGCCTCAGAGACATCAGTGGAAATTTCGTCCGTTCAAAGACAGCCAAGATTTCACCTAAAAGGAAAATGTTAGTAATGGAAAAATTGTCCAATCCTCCAGGTGATGTGCAATATTGGTGGGTCTGTGTTCTGCAAGCCACTAAAGAAAGCCTTCAGAAATAATACTCATTTTATCATTTCAATTTTTTTAGCTTTAATACAAATTTAATCAAAAGAGGGTTTGCCTGTGGAAGTGTTTTCCAGTTAAATGCCTTCAGGCTGTCGCAACATCCTTGTATGACAGACTCTTACTTTTCATATTAAAGAAAATAGAAAAGAAACAAAGGAAGAAATCAACCATTTCCTTGGGTTTCCTTGGGTTAATGTAATTTGTTTATCAAAGGCACTGAGACAGACTGAAGCCAAAACCTGCCTGGGAGCAGAGCACCAGTGTTGTGGAGAAGTACAGCAGGACTGGGTGTGCCTGGGGAGGGAGCTGGGTGGGATAGGCTGGCACACCTCCTCACATTGCCAGTTCCCCGGAATCACAGAATATCCCTGAGCTGGAAGGACCCACAAGGATCACTGAGTCCAACTCCTGGCCTTCCACAGCACAGCCTCAAGAATTACACCCTGTGCCTGAGAGCATTGTCCAAATGCTTCTTGAGCTCTGTCAGCCTTGTTGGGACTGTGAGCAGTGACCTTTTGGCAGCAGAAAATAGGTGTGCTTGGCACCACTGAAAATTACTTGATGTATGTTGTATTGATGTGAGGATCTTGAAATACTGTGCAAATGTTCATTTACTTGGCAAAAATTAGTATGTCCAAGCAAAGTTCTGTACCATTTTCCTGGTGTGTTAATGGCTTACCTATTATGCAGGCCAAGAAAATTGCAAAGCTGAGACTAAAATCTAAGAATCATGCTTTCTCCTATCCTCTGTAACCTCCAAATGACATTTGATTCCTTTGCAATAATTTATTTTAGCTCTGTTCTTATAATTTAACTGAAATTGCACAATGTTTTAAATGTAAATATAGCTGTAAAAAGGGGTAAACAAGTTCTACCGAACAGAGGCTTTTGCAAGCTAAAAGCATGATTGGATATAACACAATACAATAAAATAACAAAAAGACATTCAGGATTTATAGCTGGATTACTTAATTGGGCAGAAAAACTTCTGCTTTTACTCCTCCCCCCTCCCCCTTGACATGCAAGCCTACAGCTACAGTTACAAGATTATATGAATGCACTATCAGATAAGAGAAAAAACTTAAGGGCTAATTATTTGTGCAGTTATTAATACAAATATGGAGCTGCCTGCTTGTATGGTGGTGTTTTTGCTTCCCAGTATGTGCTTGGGATTGTGCTTTCTGCCCTTGTGTCTCCACACCATTTGATAATAAAATTCAAAGTGACTCACGCAAGCATTTTTGGGATGGTGGGAATGGCTGAGTGTTCCCACTCTGTGTAGCTGGGATAAAATGCACCCACATCCTCAGTTGTTTCACACTGAAGATTGTTCATGGTGGAATTTGTCTGCTGTTTTAGACACCTTGAGGAGCTTGGAATGTTTTAGATGCATGGAATTTTGCTTTCCCAGCGTAAGGGTATTTATTAAACAGCTCCTTTCAACCTGGTTTATGCTTTGTGTTTGTGGCAATTAAAATTTGTTCAGAAAGGAAAGTATGAAGTTCCTAAGGTTTGAGGCAGGCAGGAGCCAGACTTTCTTGTCTATGTGCTGCTGTACCTCACTGGTACGAAGCGAAGTCCTTTAAATGTTGTGTTCTGCTGTCCTCTCATTTTTCAAAAGGGCTTTTTAGCATGGAGTCTTCCTAAATGGTACAGAGGTTTAATAGCCCTGCTATAAGTGCAAGGAAGAATTATTTTCTGTGTGAGCTGGGATTAATGTAGGCGACCCTAAAAGATGTAAAAAGATGATGTTGAAAAAATTTGGCTTTGGAAGGAGAGAGAAAAAAGGACACATTTCATACAGGGTAGCTAAATTATAGAGCTATAAATCATTTGAAGCAGGATTGGTAGTCAGAAAGGAGTATGAACTCACATTTTGGGAAGGGTGAGGTAGGATGACTGTAGATTTTTTGGCAGGAGACCGCTTGAAGCACACAAGAAGTGGGCTGACCTAGATGCCTGATAAGAGGCTCAATGAAATGAAAAGTGGGTGGACTTGGAGAAGAACTGGGTGGATCTGATTATTTTGGCACTTAGGTATTTGATGTTTGATTTCCAGGGCAGCAAAATTTTAATCACCTATTGTTCGTTATTGGTTGGTTTCTTGGTGGTATGACTTGCACCCCTCTTCCCGAGTGGTTGCTCGGATGCATGGAGCATGGGAGAGGCTTTGTGCTGCAGTTTGGGAGGGAAGAAGTGTCCTGGGTGGCAGGTGCTCTGGAGGGACATTTCTGTGGAGGAGGTTGTATGGAGGGACATCTGAGGAGCAAAGCGAGGGAGGCTTTGGGGGCCGCTCCTTTGTTCATGAGGGGATGTCGAGGTTATGTGGATTTGGGATGGAACCTCAGCATTCTTTGTGGACAAATATGTTGCTGGGCTCTACTGGCAGTTAAAATATCCAGCTTCTCTTGCTGATGCCTGTCACCAAGTTTGCCTCTCTTCCTGGTGCTGCCCAGGCCTTGTGCTGCTCAAAAAGGCAGTGAAATTATGGTACCATTAAGAGAGTAAAAGCTGAGGAACTTGAGCGTCTTAGATTGAAGACATCACCTCTAGCTTTATTCAGCTTTTTGAGGAGTAAGATGCTCCATAGATGTATAAGTAGTACCGAGTGTGTAATAGACATCAGCAGCTGGGTCTTGTATTTTTTATCAAGTTACACACACACATATGCAGTTCCACATATGGGAGAGTCTGTGTGCTCATGTGTTTATTCAGGTATTGTTGTTCTTAATAATATTGGCTATGATTATTGTGTGGAAATCTCTGTTGGTAGGAAGAGTCAAAATACATTTCAGGATGGTGTTCTTGAAACTCAAGGCACAAAGCTAAGATAAATGGTATTATGTGGCTGCTTTCTTTGACAAGCTGAAAAGCATCTTATATTATGAAAGACCTAAAATTCATGAAACCCACTATAATTCCTTTCCTATTGTTTTCTTACATTGGTTTTTGTCTTTCAGAATGCAGCTGTATCTCAGTAGTAAATCTAAAATAATGAGCTATTTTATATATAGGAGTTTATTTCATTGGGAACAGTCCTTCTAGGATTACAGCTATACAACTGTTCCTTGACTCTTGCTCTACACCTGTAAGTTCCTAGAAACCTGTGGTGTATTTGTCTTTAGCCTGTGTTAGGTAATCAGGGGAGCTTGCAGGACACAAAGACTTATGGAGCATATATGATTCCTATCTGTAAACCCAGGCACCATTAGACTCTTTTGCCAGCATACCTTGCTTATCAGTTATACTGCTGCTGCTCAGTCCTGCTCCTCCCACCCGTGTGTCCTGCCTCCCGTTTCACCAGAGAAGGGACAGCTTCAACTCCACCAGATGATTGGGGAGAATGAAAGGAGAGGAAGAGAGCTGCAGAACTCTACAGGTTCATGCTTTGACCACTTGACATGAGGTAGAACTTTCTCCCTGTGCAGTAACTGAGCACTGAATAGATTGTCCAGAGAGTGTGGAGTTTGGAGTCTCCTCACTGGGGATATTCCAGAATTGTCTGGGCACAATCCTGTGCCCTGTGCTCTGAGATGGCCCTGCTGGAGCAGGGAGGTGGCACCATCTGCCCCACTGTGGTTCCTTCCAGCCTGAGCCATCCTGGGATTCTGTGATGATAGTGGAGAGTTGAAACTGCCTTTACTTTCCCCCCCTGCCTCTGTGGAGAAGCACACCTTATCTCCTAGGCATTGCTTTAGGTAGCTCCAATTCTTGTTTAATGATCCTTTGTACACTGTAGCTGTGTACATTTCTGTACACTGTGAGGCCTTAATGGCTTAAACACCTGCTGCTGTGTGAGGTTAGGTGCCTGTGGCACTGTGATGAGGAACTGCCCTTGCTTGCCCTGCAGCGAGTGGAAAAACTTCCACTGGCTTCAGTGGGAGAATGACTGGGCATCTGTGACAAGCAATCCCATGAGCATTGTTGCTTTCAGCCTCTAATTCTGCAATTACTGAATACAAAGGGCCATGCGTAAAATCCAGGGGTGTAACTACTGTTTTGACTTTCCTGATGATTTATCTTAGGCACTACCAATGAACTGTACAGCTTAATTACAGCAGTTACTTGGAGGGATTGTGCAAACCCCGGGTATTTATTGTGTTGAGGGAAGAACTAGCTCAGCTAGAGATCATTTCATACATGTGCAGGGATCTCCTTTGTCATTTATGTGCTGCCAGTGTATGGAAGACTGGAATGCAACTGTGTTGTATGTGCCAGGTGCTGAATGACAGCAGAGAGCACAAAGCAGTATTGTCTGCAGTCCAGCTGAGGAATTAAACCCCTTGAAGTTTGTTAAAGCTTCTCTGATAGTATCATGGTTAAGTGGCTTGAATACTGGCACCGTAATTTGGACCAGTGTTTACATATGCACATTTTATGGCATAATACAATAAATATAGTACAATAAATTCTGCCTTTATCTGAAAAGCCTGGTCTGGTGCACTTTGGCCTCTTATTCAAACCTACAAGCAAGTGATCTTAAAACCTGCTGTGGTGTGGTCTGACAGTCACTGCAGGTGCCCAGGACCTTTTGCAGCCAAGCCTATTGTTTGTTTTCACACATCTCAAATGGATTTGTTAGCAGGTTACAAAGGTCTTGAATTGCTGCTTGTTTAACGCAGCCACCTCGCAGGTGTCAGTAACAAATCAGCAGCTGCTTTTGGCTCGCTATAAAAGTGGGATTTGAATATTTTGAATTGTGTATCAGAGGAAGTGGTCTGTGTTTGAAGAGCCTCTTCTGTTCCCCTCCACAGAGGGGGCTGAAGTTTTGCAACATGTGCAATGTGCAGCTCAGCTCTCCCTACGGTACCGTAACAAGCACCTCCAGAGTAAACAAGGAGCTAGGCTCCCTGAAGGTCATGCAGCTGGAATACAGGATGAATGGCATTATGTGGAAATGCTGGGGATTAAATTGTGAATTTAATAACTGCTGAATAAATGAAGCAATATTTTCCTCAGATTTTTGTCCTGTGTTACAAGAAACAAACGTGTGAGAAGCTGAGGTGCTGAGCAAGGGCTCAGGAGATGATGTTCCTGCTCTGTCATGCCACTGCCCTGCCACATGTCAATCAACCTTTCTGTGCTCTGATTTTGTGGCCATGGGACGGGAGCAGCACCAGTTCCTTTCTCCTTTGTCTTCTCTCATGTCTTCTGTCATGCTGCCAAACTCATTTATGGTCCTTATCTTTGTGCCTTTAGAGAGTGCTCAACGGCAAGTGATTGATACTATATCAGGGTTGTTGAATGTCTGTTCTCTGCAAGGCCAGTGTGTTTGAGCACTGCAGCTGGCTGACTCAGAGAGTGCAGGATCTCATTTATTTTGCTCAGCGCCAACACCTTGTTTTCTATATGGCTTTTTCTACAGTGACATGCCATCGTGAAAGTTTTGTGTTTCACCCACAGCTGTGGTTGTCATAAGGGTGCACAAGTTGTCACCAAGGAGCACAGGAGGTTCCTTGTGAGTTATGGTTGGCTTTTCAATATGCCTCCATCCTGACAGTGCTCAAGGACAAACCTTATGTGTTCCTCCTTAAAAACCTCTGAGGGATTTTGTTGATAGTGAGAAGTACTCCTTGGCATTGAAATCCTTTGGCGAAGCTTCTGTTAAGGTAGTCCTTTCCAGTCAGCTCTCTGTGACTCTAGGTTTTAGGCGCTGTTTATAGGAAGTTTTGGCCTAGTAGAACATGGACAGAGCGCAGGATGCCTGCAAGACTCTTCCGGAGTCCTGCTTTCCAGACCTCACTCTGTTCTTGTTAAGTCTAGCCTAGCCTAGACTGTGAAGAGCACAGCTCCCTAAGGCCCCCTGCTCGCTCCTGAATGTGTTTCTTCAATTCCCCTTCCTCACTGACACCTCATGTTTGCATCTGGGTCTGTTACGAGATTGGAACTGCTTCCAAAATTCTTTGTCATTTTTGCCTCTGGGAGCTGCAGCTGCAGTGGACACTTTGTCATCTCGCTCGAGGTGGAAGATTCATGGGCGTGCTGGGGGATCGGCCTCGCTGCGCTCGTGGCTGGAGACAGAGCCTTCACCAACTTGACTGAAAGCTGATGCATCTGTTGTGTAACTTGGCTGAAGCCAATTTGTGCTTTTTCTGGCAATTTCCAACAAGAATGCTGCTAAGAATGTTGATGTGAAGTGGCAGGGCAGTAGTGTGTCCTTAAACATGATTTTCCTGAATAATTGTTTGAAATGGGCAAATTATTTACAGGATGCTTCCTGAAAGGAAGCTGAATTTATGTCTAGGAAGTTCTGAGATAAGTTTAACAATTCATATTTTAAATTTTATTGTTTATTTAACTTCTAAAATATTGCAAGAAATATATTGGATTTGTCATCTAGATTTTCTGCTGTGGATTAAAGAAATGCTTATTCATTTTAGCATAGGAAAATGTGGTTTTGGGAGTTTTGATCAGAGCTTGAACCTTAATTCCACATGCCTCCTCCTCAGAAGAAGGAGATCCAGAAGAAGATGGGAAATGGTAAAGAAGAAAATCTGACAGCTGGAGTAAAACCAACTGTTTCTGATTGAGGGTTAATGGCTCTGATGAAGGAAAACATAAATTTTACATGGAACATCAATGTATATGGTGTGACAAAAGGGATTTTAACTGGATTTAAATGGAGTGGGATCTGAAACACAGACCATAATTTAGTGCTGTAGAAGAAATCCTCTCTCTGGAAGGAAAATGTAGACTTTCTTGGTTATGCCTAGTAACTGAATAACAGAGTTTCTAAGGTATTTTTTGCATTACACTGGAGAATTGTAGAAGCTTTTGGATCTATGGTGTGGCAAGCGTGTCCATGCATTTATAAACATTGATGGCTTGTTTTAGTGAGTGTGATAACTTTTGTTTTTCTAGGTTAGTGGATGACCGGTGTGTGGTCCAGCCAGAGGCAGGTGACCTTGCTAATCCTCCAAAGAAATTCCGAGGTCAGTAACCGGGGATCATTTCTCTTCAATGACCAACTAATGCAGTTCTAACTCCTTGGGCACTTCTGTCATGTAACTTCCCAGAGGGTTTGTGGACACAGGGACAAAGTTTCAAACCGGAACATGAATGGCAGATTTTGAGAACGAAATACAAAATTTTCAAAGGCATCAGAGGTGGGTGGAAAATATGGGGAAAGGGGCTGCATCTTCCTGTAGTCCAAAAGCTGTTTGCTCTGTTCTATACACTGAACACTGATCCCCTGCTCTGTGACAAACTCTTTGCTCCAGCCCTGCTCTCACTGTAAATGGGAAAGAAACTTGTGAGGTCCAAAGCTACTTGAGCTGATGGACTGTTTATTTTTTTTTCAAGATAAGATACCATTTTAAGGACTACCCCTAAATATTTTGTCATCTTTTTGTTTTGCTTTTACTTAAAACTAGATCTGATTTTTTTTAACTTAACCTTGCAGATTTGGGTAATTCTTCTGTTTTGCTTATTGGAAAAAAATAACAGTGCACTGACAACATGTGGTTTTTACTTCTTGAGTGCTAAAAGAGTACTCTTAACTGTGACAGAACAGAGCATTACTAGCCTGATCCAGGCCTGTTTTGGCTTAAAAGGGCTTGGATTCACACCGCTTCTGAGATAAAGAGAATATGACTTGCCTGATTTAGAGCAAGGGAAATGTGTTTCATGGCTGTTTGTATCTATTTTCAATGATCTTTGAGGTCCCTTCCAAATCAAACCATTCTGTGATTGTCAGGGATTGCACTGTCATGCTTAACCTTAGCATTTTATTTGCAGTGTTTATATATATGCTACTACTGCAAAAAATAAAGCATTTATTTTCTTCAGAAGAGTGAAGTTCTGCTTTCCCAGAGAGTTCAAGACTTCTTACCATTGTACATTCAGGAAACATCAGCAGCTGGTTCCAGTTCCAGCTGTGAGCATTCAGCACACTGGCAGATACTGGAAACCGAGAAAGTGAAGATGCATACTTAGAAACTATCAGTAATAAATTTCAGTTGCTTGTGTGACTGAATAACTTTAAAGCAGAGCTGGGGGTAGCACCCAGCATGGCTTTCAGGCTACTTAACTGTTATTTCACCCTCTCACTGCCTGCAAGTACACGTGTAGCTCACAGTTTCCAGGTTGCACGAAATATCAGGTGGGAACTCTGTGGATGATACTTCTGTCACTGGACTACCCTGACGTGTTTGTAAAGTTGAGCATATCCAGGTTTCTAGATGAGACCAAGGTCACTGGGAAAGATTTGTCATAGGATAATTGAATGCATCCAAATGCCTACAAGTAAGGATCTCAACAGAGCTTAAAAAGACAACCATAATTTTTTTCACTGTCTAGTGTTTGAGGGCTTGATTTTATAACTTCAGTACATTAGAATTCTTTTCTTGCAGCTCTGTGTTGTTAATTTCTAACTTCAAAAGGCAAAGAAAGAAAAAGTTGATAGGTTTCTGTGTTGATGATTTGGGCACTTTGATGCAGGGTGGAGGCGGATTGAACTCCCAGCACTAATGATTTGCCATCAATGGTGGAAGCACATGTGGAGCAGATTTCAGAGGGGGATGGGCCACTGACAAATGTACAGCTGTTTTCTGCTGCTGGGGAAGCCAAGGGCTGTACTCCTGAGTTACATCCCTGCTTCTGTGGGGGAGTGGTTTCCATTAGTTGTGGACAGTTTTGGCTCTGTCCCTTATTGTAACCTCTGTCTGTTGCTTGCATAACACATCCCTTTATCTCCAGTTGCCTCTGCTCCCTCTTCTCCACAGCATCAAACCTTTCCTTTAACTCAAATCCTCCTCTTTTTGGGGATTGCCTCTTCTCCCTCTCCCTCCGTGCCCCAAAACTTTTTAATAGCTACTGTCTTCCTCCCTGATGCTGTTTAGTTCCTTCTGCAGTCACTCCTTAGCTCTCTCTACTTTATAGTGCCCCATAGCTTAATTTTGGGACTGCTGGCATGGTGGTAGCTGCAAATTTGGATGAGCTGCAACAAAGAATTATTTGGATTGGAAGGGACCTTAAAGCTCATCTCATTCCACCCCCCTGCCATGGGCAGGGACACCTTGCACTATCCCAGGTTGCTCAGAGCCCCATCCAACCTGGCCTTGGACGCTGCCGGGCTGGGGCAGCCACAGCTTCTCTGGGCAGCCTGTGCCAGGGCCTCTCCACCCTCACAGGGAGCAATTTCTTCCTTATACGCAATCTGAATCTACTCTTTTTCTGTTTGATACCATTCCCCCTTCTCCTGTCACTCCATGCCCTTTTAAAAAGTCCTTCTCCATCCAGCTTTCTTGTGAGCCCCCTGAAGGTACTGAAAGGTGCTATAAGGTCTCTAACATCTGTAGGAGAAACTAAGTTAGTGAAGAAGTAATTGTCACAATAATTTATGCAACCCACCCTTCTATAACAGCATGGCTATAGTGTTAGGGGCATCAAATACCATTTTCCTGCTGCTTCAATTATCCCTAATCCATGTGTGTTCAGGAAGATGGCTGCAGGAAAGTAGCATATAATTTGGATGTTTTCTCCTTCATCCTTTAAATCAAATTCTAAGTGTGAGAATAGCAGGAGCTTTGCTGAGAGCCCAGCAGAAACTTGCTGTCTAATTGAGATTTAGTGCCTTGAACCACAGAGGTATCTCTACCATGAGAGCAACCAGAAGCACACCTCTGCCATGCTTTGCTAAATTTCTTAGCTCTGCTCAGAGCCCTGAGGCAAAAGAGTTGCTAAATACTGTTCTTATAACCAAGAATCTAAGCAAAATCCATATTTTTCTCCCCAAGAATCTTCTGGGAAATAGCTTTCAATTAGAGCAGCAAAATTAACAAACCAAACAAAAACTGCTTTAAGTAGGTTCTTGACATGAAAGGAAGACTTAGGCATGAATGATTAATTGAATGATTAGACATAAGCAACTGAAAATAGCATCTAAGAGCAGGATGAGTAGGGCCTCTTCACTAATAGGAACTGCTGTCTCTATGGTTTACAATGTTTTTATCACTGATAGCTGAACTGGCATTGATTTGAGGTTAGAGCACGACCTGGGAGTCAAAGAAGTATGAGAAAAACATGTTTCTAACAAGATGTTTAGATTTCAAGGACTGACTCTGAAAATTAGTGTCAGAGAGGACTGTGTTTGCTCTTTTTTGGTAATATTTTATCAACCCCAGTGTGAGGGACAGAAAAGAAAGATTGTGGTTTTGAACTGCTTGTACAGGGTTCACTCAGAGATCCAATCAAGGTACTGAGCTGTTGGCCGGAACTTAAAGCCTATGTAAAACATCATCTGAAAATAGCAGTTTCATTTTTGTTATGTGTTTACTTTCTTTTTTTTTTTTTTTTTTTGAGTGGGTGGTTGCTATTCTGGTTGTTTCAGAACATCCTGCAGCACGCAGTGTTGTTAAGCTAAGGAAAGATGTGGTTGCCTCTCATTTTGTGACCATATGAAGAAGCTGTGCTCCTCATTCCTCCCCCAGTCACACTGGGATGAACTTGGAGTGGCTCTGTGTTCACCAGGGTGCACATCCAGATTTGCATCAGTGCAAAGGAGGGCGGACTTTGGTCCCACACGTTTCCTGAGGCCTGGTGAAAAAATCCCACAAAACATTTGCTGTATTGTGGTGGAATTGAAGGGACTGATCAAACCAGGTGCTTGTTGTCTTAATTCCAGCTGAAGCTGGTGAGATCCAAGGCACTGAGTGTGGTGTTGAAAATGCTTACTGTCCTGCAGGGCTGGGTTCACAGAGATTGGGAAGAACAGTGTGTCAGGAGTCGTGTACCTCTGAAGAAAAGCCACACAATTGCAGGTTTCCTTAGTCTGGGACCCTAAACACACTCCAGCTTGATGCTCCTATCTCCAGTGGGAAGCACTTTCAGCTTCCAAGGTGTAAAATAGCACATATAAGACCTGCTTGTAGATCAGATTTAGCAACTCTAGAAAAGGAGCGCGAGTCTCACTCTTATTTTAAATGTAAAAATTAAAACCCTAAGTTTTTAAACTGGTCTAAACTTCCTTACTTGTAACTTGTATTCCTTTCTTTTCTTGAGGCTTCTGCAGTGAAAGTGATGATTGGGTTCCTAAATACCCTCCTTTGCCTTTCAGGTTTTAGTATGATCTGAGGTTTTTCTGACATCGTTCTTTTGTCTTCTCTCCCTTCCATTACTTTCCTCTGCACTCTCCTTTCCTCCTCCCACCCTTTCCTCTTCCATTTGCCATTTTTCTTTTTACTTGCCTTCTACATAATTTTGGTTTATCCTTTTCTTTTCTTCTTGTTTCTCCCTGTTCCATAATTGCTTTAATTTCCTTCTCAGACTCCTGATAATTTTTTTTTGTCCTGCCTAGGTCTCTTCACTGCCCCACTCCTTGCTCCTCTATGTTTTTCCCTTTTCATTTTCACATTAGTTCTTTTACCTTTCTGTCTACTTTTTTTCCAAAACAAGTAGACTTGTATGCACAGTGATTTTATAGCCCTGTCACTTTCACTAACCCATCTCTCTGGTTTTAATAAAGCCATGTGATAATTTCTTTAGTTCTGCAAACCAAAGAAATATTCCATGATGGGCAAGAGTTGAGTTTCTAACACTTAAAAAAAACAACTCAAGAGAGGGCAGGGAGAGAAAGCATCTGACAAATATTGTTCTAAACCATCTTTATCCAATATCAAGAAACATTTAAAGGGCATAATAGGAGTTATTTTCCTTTTCAGACTTCCTGAGTGAAAGTGCTATTTGCTTACCTTTGATATTCCCTCCTTAATTAGTCCTCAGGAAGAGAAACATTTATGTAAAACTCCATAAAGTAATGGATTGGGAACTAGAACTATCTGAGAATGTCTGGAGAAGTCAGAAGAGACATTCTGTCGCATGAGTGGGTTGCTAGACTGACCTCCAGGAGGGAATGGCTTTTTGATCTGCTGTGTGGTGGAAAGTTGCTTTATAATCTTACTCGTATACTCTTATAACTTAAATCTTAGTTTCTTTTTTTTCCCTGTAGCATCTCTAGGGCAGGCACTGTTCCACCCCCTCACAATGTTTAGGATCCTGCAGCTTGAATTTACATAGTTTTGTTACTCTAATAAAAAAATGGAAAGAAAACCCCAGAGAAAAATGATGAGATGGGCTGGTTTCAATGCATCTTGAATCCTAAAAAATAAAATAAAATAGGAAAAAATCCTGTCTGGGAACAAATAATATGATTTTTTTTCTTTAGTCTATAAATTGAAGGAAATACAATTGAAGTAATACTGATTTGAAAAAAGTCCTCTGCGGAGTGGTAGCACCGTGCTCTGAGACTCTGCAGGAGGATGGGAAGCGCTGTGTTTACTCAAAGTAGCAGGATGTGTGGGGAGTAACTGAGAAATGAAGACTGGTCCTATAAAAAGAAGGTATTGTTACTTCAGAGAAATAAATGTTTCATGAAGCCTTCTGAGAAGGCATGTTAATTATAGATTGTGACAGAAAATAATAGCAGACTTTTGTCTTAGGAGCTGAAATCCTGGTATGTCAGGTAAAATATCCTATAATATACAGTGTAATTTAATGGTACAGAACGCTTTAGGTTTTTTTTCACCTTCTTGGTTTCCAGAATATTGTAAAAATTACCTGGGAGTTGTGTACTCTAGGTTGTGTGATGTAATTCCCATTATAAATGTGAAATGAAATCAAACCCCTTTGCAGAGTGGCTGGGTTTGCTTTGATAAAGATCTGTAGGACTTTTTCCTTGGAACAGCAACTCAGGGCTGCGAGGAGGGGCAAATCCGTGAGCACTTCGGGTCAGTGCCAAGGAAAGTTCTGCCACTGGGGGCAATTTTGTATGGACAAGCTTTGCTGCTTGCGTAGGAGCGGGGTCCGTCCTCAGCCAGTGCTTGGCCTTGTGTGCCAGTGAAATACGGAGGGCTCATAGCTGGGGCCAGACCTTCCTTTGACATCCACAGACTGCAGCCCATGGTGGGGAAGAGTTTCACCCTACAACTCCCAGGCAGTCCTGGGTGTCCCTGCTACTCCCACAGCAGAACTCTTCCCTCTCCTTGCCCGTTAGTACACGTGGCGTGTGAAAGGACAGTTACCAACGTCTGCTACGTGAAATGTCTGTCAAGTCTTGCTGCTTTTAGAGCAGCTGATGATTGTGACCGTGCAAGACTAGCTGTTGTTTATCATTCTAAAAGTAATTGGCTTTGGATGAATCACGAGCCTCTATTTCCAGTTTATAGGACTGCCACTGGACAAAAAAAGAAAAAACAAACTAAAAACTCTCAAGTCAGGGAATTTCACAAAATTCAGTTTATTGCCAATTAATATTAGCTTTCAATTATTGATTACAGTGTTGGGAAATAAAGACGGACAATTGAACAAGCATTTAGGGAAGGATCTCTTGGCTTCATTCCAGACATCTCCTTTCTTGATCTGCAGCCCCCTCACTCCACGTGGGGAGCTGGTGGGGATGGGATGAGGGTTGGTATGTTGACATTCTCTTTCCTTTGCTGCTCCTCATTTCTTATACAGCATCTCAGCATTGGCTGCAGCCTCCTCCTTCTCCTCCTCCTCCTCATCCTTTTCTCTCATTTCCACACCCACCCTGCCCAAGTGGCTCCTCACTCCTCACCTGCTTTCTTCCTGGTCTGTTGGACAGTGGTGATGTTCAGCTTGTGTCACTTTGATTAAAAAACTCTAACAGTAAAAACAACTCAGTGAGAGTTGAGACCCAACAGAGACCCAAACTCTCTGTGAACCTGCTTGGTGGCTGGCTGCTGAATGACCCTGGATTCAGCAGTGCCAGGTGTGTGGCAAGCCAGGTGTGTGACATACAGACAGCAGGACCATTCTTCCAAGGTTTCACATACCTTCAAACAGTGCATCTGTGATGTTGGGGTGCTACTAAAGCAGCAGGCAGATATGGCAAGATCACAGCCTGGGGCTCCTATGGAGGTTGCACAAAGTGGGAAACTGTGAAGCTCTAAAAGACTTTAGGTTCAACTAATGTTGTGCCACCCTGTTTCTGGTATCATTGCCACCAAGCTATCTTGGTGACTGTGTTTAAACACTGGTATCTAGACATTTCTGGACAAAAAAACCTAACCAAAGCATACTTACAAATGAAGGAAATGTCTTTCAACATGACTTAGGAGTATTTCTTTCAATCTTTCCCCAGACTGCCTTTTCAAGGTGTGTCCTATGAACAGATATTCAGCCCAAAAGCAGTACTGGAAAGCCAAGCAAGCCAAACAAGGAAACCATACTGAAGCAGCATTGCTGAAGAAACTTCAAGTAAGAGACATCTGTATTTGTAATCTTATCTCAATCTGCAGGCTGTAGAATTACAATAGCACCAGAAAGAATAATAACAAGTGCCTTGGGAACCACTGTGATGGGTATTATTATGCCACCATAGCAACTCTATACTCTCCTTAGCTCTCCTGCCTCCTGACTGGCATTTATAGCCCCTGGCCTGGTGTTTATCTCACTTTGGGCTGGGGGTTTTGCCTTTGCTGTAAGCAAGTTAGTGCTTTCAGAAGTTTTATAAGGTAAAAATGGAGTTGTTAAAATCAGGATGGAGCCCTGGTTTAAATAGTGCTGGAAATCCTTACCAGGAATTAGGCAGAGGAGTGGACAAAGAGATGTCCTCAATGCTTTAGTCAGGAAATTCCTCCAAATTGTGTTTGTGTCTTGCCTTCAGCCTAGGTGATTCTTTTGTGAACCCTTTTGCAGATTCTATTTTGTCTCAAATACAGTGTGGATGGAGCAACTCATCTGTCTTTGAAAAACAGCTGGCCTGATGTTGTAACTGAATTCATGAGACTAAGTGAAAACAAGGTCCTGTCAAACCTGGATGACAGTTTTATGGGCATTGGAGAGGTCACCAGTGCTTCCAGTTAAAAACAGCAAGGAAGGCACGTGGTGTGTGGCCAGAGTTACACAGCAATTAATCCTAGGAGCTCAGAGTTTGCTCTGTGGCTGTGTTTGACGCAGTCTATTGTGCTTAATCTTAATGTTGCCAACTGTGACCTACTGTTTCTTTTTTGTTGTAAAGTCCATGTGTTTATGTACAATTAAACCCCACAAGTAAAAAGCGTGGTGACAGTGAGAAGCTAATCATAAGCCCTTTTCTATCCTCTACAGGATGAAATAAAGCACCTGGAATTACTCTTTGGGCTTGAAAATTTTTAAAATAGCATGCATCTCAGGTGTGACCCATAAATTGTGACAGAGTCCTTATTTTGGGTGATAAAAAAAATCAGAATCAGCGTCAGGGTTTGGGTGCTAATATTTCCAGTGCAGTAATGCTTGTAGGTTGCAGGATTTAAATAGAATGCCATTTCCTTTTTGCACTGTGTGTTTCAGGTACTTCTTTTGTAGAGTCTAAAGAAATAATCATTCTCTTGCAGCATGCAGCAGAACTGGAACAAAAGCAGAATGAAAGCGAGAACAGAAAGCTGTTGGGTGAAATTGTAAAATACAGCAACGTCATCCAGGTAAACCTATTGAAATCCATCTTCCTTCTCAGTGTTGGAAAGGAAACAGTTGTTTCATTTCAAGATTACAGTGAAAATGAAACCAACTACCCGCTGTAATCTGGTTTGCCAAGGGTCAGGTAAACAGAACTTGGTGAAGTTTACAGTATTGTGCTTTTCTGCCTGTTTCAAAGCCTACCAGAAGTGCTGCATATTCCTGTTTAAATAATATGTCATAATAAAAATTCTGTATGTATTTCTTGGTGCTGTGGTTTAGAATCTGAATGTAAATATGTGTCTTTTATTTTCAAGATTTATTTCAAAATCATGCTATAGAGGTGCTGTGCAGCTCCTATTAAATCATTGAAGTAATCTGTATTTCATGACATATAAATGAGACTGGAGCTAAGTTCTTAAGTGCAGTATAACTTTTCTGTAATGGATGTAATTCCTGAAGGGAACACTGCAATGGACTTTTGCCCTGCTGTAAAATTGAACCCTGACACATTTCTCTCAATCCGAGATATATCGTCTGTTTTCCTAAACTGTAGCATACTTTGATAACTGCCTTCTAGTTTTATTTTGTATTTATATTTATTATAGAAGATCTCTGCAGTGTGAAAGCCTGCACCTCCTCTTTTGACTGAAGGGGGAAAAAGCAACTAAAAGCTGTACTAATTTTTTTTGAAATTATTCTTTGTTCCTAGCTATTGCACATAAAAAGCAACAAATACCTCACAGTCAACAAGAGATTGCCAGCTCTGCTAGAGAAGAATGCTATGCGGGTGTCCCTGGATGCTGCAGGGAATGAGGGCTCCTGGTTTTATATCCAACCATTCTGGAAACTGAGGAGCGAAGGTGACAATGTAAGTGGAAATACTGAACGTGTTAAGGAGGAGAAGGGAGAAGAACTCCAGGAGACATAATTTCTTCACTGCTGGCCTATTTCATAATGGATTCAGTTCAGGAAAGAAGAAGTTAGAAGAGTGATTGGGACTATTATCTTTCATGTGTAACTGGAAAGTGTTACTAAATTATATGGTCTGGAATCTGATGTGTTGCCCCATTCAACTGAGCCTCTCTGTTGGGGGATCTTTGCTAGGTCTACCTGTTGTGTGCAGATTTACAAAGCTGACAAGAAATCACAGTTTATGCTAGAGTCTGTTTTTTTTAAAGTTTGGGGTTTTTTTTTTAATTTTGTGGGCAACATTTTTTTTCAAAAGGTCAGTAGAGAAAGTCTCAAGGAAATACATCAGATTTTTTAAAATCTATATTCCCTTCTGGTGTGAAAATGGTATCTATGATGGGAGCTGAGTTAGATAGTCTGGAAAGTCTTTTCTGGGTAGGTTTCAGCAGGAGTCTTGCATATTGATGAGAGGAAGAATGCACAGAAGAGCTGTTTGCTGCAGATCTGAGAGCTGTGCCGTGAGATCACAACTCCTTTCTTCATTCTGTGGCTTGGTTAAGTGCCCGATGTGGAGAATGCAGATCTGCCTCTGGGAAGGCCACACGATGATGAACTTGTGTGGTTTTATATTGTAGACCTGGCTGGGAATGTTTGGCTGCTTTCCCTGTGCATGATCAGTGAAAGCCTTCCTAGGATTGTAGAAGGGAAAGCCTCTTTTTTCATGCATTTTCTCTCATTAATTTTGTGGTTTCCCAGCCCTTGGGATGCTCTCCAGGATGATGAGTTTCTTGCAACTCCTTTTGCAATCTGTTGTGGAGAGGAGAAGGATTGCATTCCCAGCTCCTAGTCAAATATCCCTAAAATCAGAGTATTTCCCAGCTCCTAGTCAAATATCCCTAAAATCAGAGTATTTCCCCGCTCCACACAGTGATCAAAAGGGTATGTGAAAATCTTTCTTTTTCCCAAAGCCAATTGCAGAGAGATATAGCAAATACAGCCCTCAGGGCGGGCCTCTGCATGGCTTTTCAGCTGGGGAAAACAAACGTGGCTCAAACATTAGCTTGGCATTTATTTTCCTTCTTTAGAGTGAAAAAGGGGTGGCTTATTGTTTTGGCTTAATTTCTCAGAATAACATCAGTTCAGCATCTTTTAATTTCTCATGCCTGGAAAATAAGTACGTGTGCCATGCTCTCCAGAGGGAGGACGTGGGATTCCCACCTGTCACTGCAAAGCCGCTGCGAGCCCTTACAGCTGAGAGCAGCACAGCCATCCTAGGCCTTCAAAGCCTTCCTCACTACTACAGAGATTGTGATTCCATTTTCCACCACTGTGCACACGTAAGGGTTGGGAAGCAGACTTTCAGCAGATCTACAAAGATGGCAGATCAAAGCAGGGATTGCAGTAACATCCCATTCCACAGACCCCTTTCCTAGTCCGTTCCCTGTGGATTTTACCTGACAGGCTCTGAGCTGGGAGGGCCGTGTGGCAAACTGGCCTAGGCTTATTCCTAACTCAGTGGGCTCAGTTCCTTTGGAATGGCCTGCTGCTCATTTTCTGTTTCCAGGCTGCCTTTCAGAGCTGGCAACTTGCCATTGTAATTTACAGAGGGAATTCACAAAGGGAAGTTGTTTCTTGTTTCTACAAGGCCCAAACAGATTTGACAATTTTCTTTACAAGTTTCCAGTGATGAACATTAATCCTCTGGTAGCTCTCTCATAAGTGCTTTTGTACATTTCTACCTCTTCAACAGATACACAAACCAGGCAGCTGTTTCACAGAGGACAGGAGTAGCAAGTGATGTCATTTTCCTCTTAGAGATGGAGGGAGGCTCCAGCCTTATACTCATTCCTTTCTTTTCTGTTACTCCCAGATATAGAAACCTTTCAATTCATGGAGTTAGCTTGGTATATCAGGCTACTTACTTTTAAGTAAGTTACTTAAGTAAGTAATTTACTTAAGAGTAAGTAGCCTGATATACCAAGCTAACTTACTTGCTTAGAAACTTACTTACTTACTCTGCTTAGAAACTTTATTGTTTTTTTAAAACTATATTTCTGTGCTATAATGAGGAAATTCCCTAAGAAAACATGTTTTAGAAAGTATTTTAAGCAGTAGAAGTGAGTTTTGAATTACTGCTTGGATGGCTGCTACTATGTCAGGTAATGCAGGCAAGGTAGAGCTAAATATGCCATCTGTCCCAAAGGAAAAGGAATCTGGGACTCTGATACAGGAAGTCATGTGTGTGACTCTTCTGGTAAGTGACCAGTTTTTTAGCCTTGTGGAATATTTTAAAACTTTGTTTTCTAAAAGAAGGTTAGCTTGGTTTCACTAGCAACTGATTAATTTTGCAAGTCAATGAAAATAATGAAAGAATATGACTGAAAATTTACAGTACTTGGCATACCTACAGTATTTTCTGCAGACTTTTATTATGTCTTCATCATTTTTGAAACTGCTCTTCATTGTAAGATAGGCCTGATTAAGGCTAGAGTTGGTTCCAGATGGACTGAACAGCAAAATATGCCCTGATAGCAGGATTGGTGCTGTGTGGATTGCACTGCAGTTATCTGCCATTTTAGTGTTTTGTTGTTTTTTTTTCTTTTAAAATAAGATGCTTAATGACGTGCTCTCTTACTGATTTAGTTGTGAAAGTCCTGGTGTACATGCAACAGTTTTGAAGTCCTGATTCCACTTTGCAGGATGCAAACCTGGTGGTGTTTTGGTTAATGAATTGTCTGGTCATAACTTCTTAAAGCAGACTGTAAGTAATGTCTGTGTGAGGCATGGCATGCAGGAATGTATTGCATAATAAATATGTCTTACAGGCATCTTGTCATTATTTTGGTTCTGTTAATGAGCTTGTTCCCATGGCTTGGATCAAGTAGGATTTCTGTGTGTGATCTGAGCATGGTGACACTGTCTTAATGCTACTGTTTATTTTAGCTGTGTTGGTAAAGGACAGGCAAGCCTTCCTTTTCACCTCTGCAATGAGTGGGCCAAGTTCACCTACACTGAAGTTGCGCAAGGCTGAACTGGGCTCAGCTTTTCCATAGGAAATGTGCTGATCAATGCAGAAAGTGTTTTTGTTTATTTGTCTTCCAAAAGAAAGCATGACTTGTGCAGCATTTCATGTAGTAAAAAATCACATGTAGCCACTTGTCTTCATGTCTGTGTGTGTTCAAAATTGCTGTGAACAACATAAGCAAATCAGGACCCAGTGCCAACCAATCTATGTGGATTGATATTTTTTTATTATTTATTTTTCCCCCTTCCAGGCATGAATTGAATTCTCTGTATGCATGTCTCAAGCAGCTTTTAGGTTAAAGAAATTTTTGTATATAATTTTGTATATCATAAAGAATTGCAAAGGCATGGGAATTTGCTTGCAGGGAGCCAGCCAGGAATTCCTGTTGTAGAGAAAAGGTCCCTCAGCTGTTGTATCTGCTACCTGTGCTGAGATCAAACACCATCGAGGGAGCAACAGCAGAGGGGATGGAGTGTGTTCACCTCTTTCTGAATTTCCAGTGATTTCTGTGCCTTTCTAGGTTGCAGTCAAGCAGTCTGAATCACAGAACTCCTGAGCCTGTCAGGACATTTGCCAGCAGATGGTTCACAGAGCTGGGGGCTCATGATCACTTTCTAAGTTTTCTCTGGGATAAAGAGAATTTAATGTAACTTTTGGATGAACTGAACTGCTCCTGGAATTCGTAGATTCATATCAATTTCATGGTCTGGAGTTTCTGCTGAACCAGGGGACATGCTTATTGGGAATGCGAGGGTTCATTAGTGGGAAATCTTGAACCCAAGTGATTGCAGATCATGGGTGAACAGACCTGCTGTGTGCATTGCCTGCAAATAAATTCACCCAGTGCCATTCCTAGAGCATGCATTTTCTAAATATGCTTCATTACTTCATTTTATTGGATAGCTACATAGCTCTAAATTGCTTTTTTTTTCTGACTTCCAGGTTGTGGTGGGAGATAAAGTTGTTCTCATGCCAGTCAATGCAGGACAACCTCTGCACGCCAGCAACATTGAGCTTCTAGATAACCCTGGCTGCAAAGAGGTGAGTTCAGTGGGGCAGGAGGGGTAACTGCTGATCTGAGTTGGTTACAGAAAGGCTGAGAGAATTGGGATTGTTCAGCCTGGAGAAGAGAAGCCTTTGGGGTGACCTCATTGTGGCCTTGCAGTGCCTGAAGGGAGCCACAGGAAAGATGGAGAGAGACTCTTGACAGGGGCCTGGAGTGACAGGACAAGGGGCAATGGCTTCACACTGACAGAGAGCAGGGTTAGATTGGATATGAGGCAGAAATTGTTCCCTGTGAGGGTGGTAAGGCCCTGGCACAGGTTTCCCAGAGAAGCTGTGGCTGCCCCTGGATCCCTGGCAGTGTCCAAGGCCAGGCTGGATGGGGCTCTGAGCAAGCTGGAATAGCGCAAGGTGTCCCTGCCCATGGCAGAGGTTGGAACTGCACTATCTTTGCATCCCTCCCAACCCAGCCCATTCTGTGATTCTGTGATATATTGTTCTTTACTGGTAACCAGAACCCACCATGAGCCCACCATGGGCTCAAAGCCAGCGTTATAAACTGGTTCCATCTTAGCCTCAAAAAACCAGGATAAAATATTCTTGCTGCAGTGATGCCCTGACACTGAAAACTCTGTGAGATTTCCTGGAGTACCTCAAACTCTGACTGATGTGAGAGTAAATCCTCATTCAGCATCCCTTTGGGGTGTTCTTGGTAGGCTGTCAGCAAACAGAGCAGCATTTGCCTACCCAGTCTTCTCCAACATAACAATCATTAACACTTGAGAGCTTCAGCACCAATGTTAGCAACTGTACAGATACGTAGCTAAGCCATGTCCCCTGCCATCCTAGATGTGGTGTGGTCTTTCAAAATAGTGGAATGTCTCAAAAAGAACAAACATACCCATATACTATAATAAGGTCTCTTTTTTCTTTTTTTTCCTAAAGGTAAATGCTGTCAACTGTAACACAAGCTGGAAAATAACTTTGTTTATGAAATTCAGTAGTTACCGAGATGATGTACTGAAAGGAGTAAGTACGATTTTTAAATTGTTTTTTGAATCCAAAAAGTCTTACTGTATTTGACTGTAGAGGCATATTACCTGGTGAATAAAAGAAGAAATAAGGACTTTATGGAGATGTTCAAAGTGGTATTACAGGCTTATAGATGGCAATAGCTGTAATAAGACAATGTGCCTTTACATGCTGAGGTGTTGCACAGTTTCATGCCTGTAGATTAATCTCTGAGATAATTTGCATTTTCATTTTAAAGATAAGTTTAATTTGTCCTCACATGTATACCTTAATAAATCATTATCAACTGGCTATTTTTCAGTAGGTGTCAAGGTACCAGCAGTTTCTGAGGAAGAATTTGAAAGGGAAAATAGTATATTTTTGTAGACCTATTTAAGGATAGTGTTTCAAGTTTTGGGGAGAGGCAGGAGGAAACAAAAATGATTCCAGCAGAAAAAGTAGAGAAGAGGCATTGGTGTTGATTGCAGAGTAGGAGAGATAATACAATGTTAGAAAAATCTCTTCATTTCCCTTAAATAGTAAGGAAATGAAAAAATCAATTTAGTCAAGTTAACTAGAATTAAAAATCACCTTTGGGTTAATTTTTGGCCATTGTTCTTTGTGGTGCTTTCCCAAAAGGCCATGGGTGTCCTGCAGGACTGAATTATCCCATCTGATTTCCAGACTTGGTGCAAAGATTGAATGCGCTTCACTTGGTACCTGCTCCAGCCATAGGAAACTCAGAATTATTTTCTTCTTATCAGCTCTGTTGGCATCATTGGAGCTGTTACAAATAGAAAATGAGTCTGATGGCTTTGCCTACCACTTAACAGTGCTTCTTTTTCATATTCCTTTAGGGAGATGTTGTGAGGCTGTTTCATGCAGAGCAAGAGAAGTTTCTGACCTGTGATGAATATGAGAAGAAACAACACATTTTCCTCCGCACTACGTTACGTCAGTCAGCCACGTCTGCAACAAGTTCTAAAGCACTGTGGGAGATAGAGGTATTTTTTCCTTCCTTTTATAAATATTTTAGGACCTGAAGGCCAGGGTTCAGTAAAAAAATTTCACCACAACATGAGTCATTCATAGGCTCCTGATCTCATCACACACCTCCCTGTAACTATTATTATTTCATGAAGCGGTTTGTGTAGGATGAACCCTGAAGAGCTGCTTTATTGCTCGGTATGTGTGGAGAGAGGAGGCTTTCTTACTATATTTACCTGCACTAAAATGAGGAAGAGTCAAATTTCAAATTCAGACTTGACGTAAATGGTGTGATTTTATCAAAGCCAATCGAAGGACACCCACCTCTCCTGAGTTTTGAGTATTTACATTTAACTTCATGTGCAGTATAAAAAATGGAAATCCATGGCTGACAGGAAATCTCCCAAACATCACACAACACATTAACATTTGATTAAAGTTAACCTGAATAAAGGTGGTGTTGTGAATGGGGGTGATTTTGAGAAGGGAACTAGCAAACATTTTTGTTCAGCTAAGAAATGTTGGAAATTGGTAGGTCTCAAACCCTTGTTGTTACAATAATGTAACTCCTATACCCAGAAGTTCTTGTGTGATGAACAAACTTTGTGCATTTAGAAAAGAGTTTTCAGAAAAATGGTTAATTTTTGACTGGGCAAGGATTATCTGGAGTAGAGTGTATTGCACTTGTACTTACTGGAGATTCCTCCTTGAAGGAGACAGACACTGCTAGATCTGAAGAAAGCAAATGACCTACAGTTCAGTCAAGGGATAAAAGAAATAACCTGGGATATTTCAGATGATATGAGGATGTATATGACTTGAATGAAAAATTTTCAGAAGTCCCTAGTATTGTCAAAAATAGAGCTGATATAATTAGTAAAATAATGTAAGATGGTTTGAATTTTGCTTTTAAGTAGTGCCTAGTAGTGTAAAACAGCTCTCCTTACTTTCTTGAGCTGCAGATTCACACCATGTCACTTAAAAGCAAAATCTGGTTCATCGTGTTTGCAGGGAATAGATTAATAAAAGCATGGAAGTAATAGAAGGAGTATTTGGCACTTGGCAAATAGTAAATGTAAGTAGTTGTTATCTATGGTGAGCTTCATGTAAGCACAGAATTCCTTTCTTTGGCAGGCTGTAATGATGTAGTTTGCATATTTTTATTAGGAGTGAGCTGCAGGGAACGTCAGTGATCTGAAGCACTATCTTGAGGAGCATGATTAAAATCTAAATTCTTCTCTTAGGTTGTCCACCATGACCCTTGCCGGGGAGGGGCAGGACAGTGGAATAGCTTGTTTAGATTTAAGCATTTGGCAACTGGAAACTACTTGGCTGCGGAGGTAAGAATGGCAATTAAACAAGTGTTTGTGTGCTGCCTAACCAAGTCCTGCTGGTTCAGAACTGCTGTAGCAGGTGGGTCTGCAGTTTAGATCTTCACAAAGATCCCACACTGGGCCCCTGCTGGGTCATACTGTATTGCTGCACCCAGGGATTGCAGAGCAAACGCCACTGTTAAATACCCACCACGTTTATACTGAAAACCCTTGAGTCCATGTATCTCTCTGCTCCTGTTTCCTTGGTTTTTGGAGTGCTGTTGTGACTGTGTATTGGTGTTATGTGATAC